>PVJH01010260.1:0-74668 GCA_004026705.1 Nesogale talazaci | reverse complement strand
CCCCAGGGTTGGAAAGAATGTGTTCAGACCTGGCTGTGAACCAGCGCCCAGCTGCCCTTGACCTCTTCTGCAGCCAGGGGTGCGAGCCAGGGAAATGAAAGTAAAACCTGTCCTGGCATGCATCCAGCTGGAAGTTGGGACAAGTCAGTGGCAGCCACTGACTTCAGTTCTGGACAGGGTTCCTGTGAAGAGCCTGGCCCGTAGGGGAGGAAATGAAAGAAGGAAAATGAGGGGCCGCAGCAAAAATAGGTTAGGTTGGGAAGCTTCTGGAAACAGAATAGAGGCGCAGTGCAAACAGACCCACAGCCGGAAGTGATCTGCTTCAGAAAACGCCCCAAGGCCACAAAGTACGCCTGAGCCGAGCAAATTCGCTATGCTAAACACACACACACACCCCTCCACACCCCCATCCCCACCTCCCACCCCCCACACTTGTCTCCCAGTTAGTATCCCAGTCCTTACTGGAGCCCAAGGGAAGAATCTGTTCCCTACCCTCAGCTAAAACTCAGGTCCCTCAGGTGACTCCCTCAGGGAAGAAAGAGTCCTCAGAATAAATCACCTCTCCACAGCCATTCCGTCCCCAGGTGCAATGTCCACATTCATGTGAGAGTAAGACGGTGTCTGAGCCAGCAGGGTGCTGTCAGGACTGTGCTGTGGTCAAGGTCCGGGCAGCCTCTGAACTAGCATGTCTTAGCGTTCTGCCTAGTGATGGGGGAACTAGAGAGGGCATATGACTCGCCCATCTTCACACAGCAAATAGTCAGATTTTTCAATTTACCAACCAGCAGCCCCAGCGGTTGTCTGCCCACCTCATCCTTCCCATCTAGGTAAGAGATTTTCAGACCTGTGGCTGAGGTAGTAGGTAATAGGATCCCGAAGACTCCCTTATAAGCAGCAGTGTGTGTTTGGGGGTGGGATGGGGACTGGTGGTGTACTGAGCCTTCTGGTTCCAGTTGGACCCCCTGCTGAGAAGTATGGAAAATTAAGCCAAGCAGCAGCAGCAAAGACTACAGGTGACCAATATGCTGCGGTGATTCATCATGAACAGGCACAATTTGGGGACAAGGGTTGGGACTCCTCTCCCCCTTGACAAAGGGATGACCCTAGCCTGGAAGAATTCACACCAAGCCCCAGTCTTGAGTGAAAGGGCAGGCAGTGGTCGAGGTCTGCTTCCTACGAATTGGAACGTGGTTTGGGCAAAATTCTTCCCATCTCTGAATGTCATGATTCTCTGAGGCGAAGGGGGGAGCCGAATGCTGCCTTGTTTGCTAAGATCCAGGGTTGGTATGGGGAGCAAAGGAAACCAGGCTGTGTGACAGGGCTCTGTGAACTCTAAAGCGCTTTGGTACACAAGCCTTCTTGTTTTCTCTGGCAGTCAAGCCTCAGGTTCACAATGGGTGATTAAAGGTTTTGAGAGAGGACAACCCTCCCACCCCCCACCCCCCCAATAAAAACACAAAAACTCAGGTTGTAACCTTATAAGGCATCATTGGATTCCAGGGGCGTAGGGGGTGAATCGACATCTTAATTTTGGTTATTCCTAGATTTCCAAATAGGCGTGCGAGGCTCAAAAATGCTGATATCTCCCCACTCCAAATCCCAAGTCTCAAAGTAGCCCTGCCCCTCTTGCGAAATCTTAGAAACCCACCTTGGAATCCAGGGAACGGGAAGGGGTGATCTTAGTTTTCAGGGGGGCAGTGAGCCCCCGCCCACTGCTGGGACATCCCTCCTTGCTGCCCCGCGGGGGGTCTGCTGGGGTCGAAACCTGGTCAGGTGCCAAGCCCACAGGAGGTGCAGTCCCGCTAGCACTGCTTCCAGACGCCGGGGGGCTTGGGACAACCGTGGGTTAGCACTGCTTCCAGACCCCGGGGGGCTTGGGACAACCGTGCGGTTACTCACGGCTGGTTTTCACCCCGGGTCCTGAAGTAGTGCCTGCCCTCAGGGCTACCAAGGACCTCTGGAGAAAGGACTCCGGAAGGTTGTATCCGCCTTCCTTCACCCCATCTCGAGGCTCAGATTGTGTCATTCCTGCACCCATCTCCTGGGGTCCGGCTCCAAGCCCTCTGAGGGGCCCACTCCCCCAAGCCCCACACCCACTGGCAAGCAGGGTGCACACCGGCAGTGCAGGAGCGCGCGCGCCTGAGGGCAAAAAAGGGGCGGGGCGGGGACGGGGGAGGCGGCCCAGGCCCCGCCCCCATGATCTTATAAAACCGAGGAACGGAGCTGGCCACTCGCTGGTTTCTTGGTGACACCAGGCAGAGGAGCTCGGCTCTTACCACCTCTCACTTCTCGTCGAAGTCGGACTTGGACGCTGGGGTTTTCCCACTGCCAGAATCTGGTCTCGGACTTTCTTCTATTTTTGGCAGATTCGCCCTCAGCAGGTAAGTGCCTTGAGCCTCGCGGGTTAAGGGGTTCCCTTGCTGAGCCTGGAGACTGGGAGCATGAGTTAGGGGCACCATCCACCCAGGCGGGGCTTAGAGGGGGGGGGGGCGCGCTACATTCCCATCCCCCATTCGGTGGCACAGGTCCTGGGTACAAAGATCCAGGTCCCTTTGCTCCCGAAAGTTGCGTGGGGAACCTCTGGGCGCCTGGCGCCGATCAGCAGCCTCGCTCCATTGGCGCCTCTCTGCTCCCCTGGGAGATAAGCCGCTGAGCCCCGCGGAGCAGCGTGCCGGGTCTGCCCAGGCTGGCCCTCTCCCCTCCCCTCCCTCCCTATCCGCCCAGCTCTGGCTGGTGCTCACCTCGTATTCTGGCTCTGTCCCCTGTCCCCAGACTCAGCACCTCGCCGCCGCCGCCGCCGGGATGAAGCTGGTGCTGATCGCCCTGGTGTACTTGGGCTCGCTCATCTTCTTAGGTGCAGAAGCAGAGCGACTCGACGTGACGTCGCAGCTCCGAAAGAAGTGAGTCCTGGGCAGCCCTGCCCGCAGCCCTTGGACCTGGCCGACCAGGCAAACTGGCTGTGGGGCTCGAGTTGGGATGATGGAGGGAAGGGGCCGCTCTTGTGGGGGATCGCCAAGGGTGTCTTACACCCGGCAAGGGCCAGGACCTCGCCGAGACCCATGCAAACATGGTCTATTTGTGTTTCCCAGATGGAATAAGTGGACTCTAAGTCGTGGGAAGAGGGACCTGCAGGTGGCCAGCAACTCTCCCACCGCTCCCGCCTCGGTGAAGGTCGCGCCCGTTCAGACCCTCGTGCAAGTCCAGGACGTCAAGGACCCTTCGGCCAGCCTCCAGGCCAGGTACGTTGCTCTGGGTGCCTCGCGGGGAGCGGCGGGGAGAGTTCTTGGGTCCAGGGAGACTCCGGGCTGCATGGCAGCTCAGATGGGGAGAAGCCATTTCTCAGGGCTTTGTCCTGGTAGCTTGGGGCCAAAGCTTTAGTGGACAGGGCTTTCATCTTCGCTTTCCTCTCCCCAGCAATCCCGCCGCCTCCCACATCCGAGTGAAACGCTACCGCCAGTCCATGAACAACTTCCAGGGCCTGCGAGGCTTCGGCTGCCGCTTCGGGACCTGCACCGTGCAGAAGCTGGCGCACCAGATCTACCAGCTAACAGACAAGGAGAAGGATGGCACTGCCCCCAGAAACAAAATCAGCCCCCAGGGCTACGGGCGCCGGCGCCGGCGCTCGCTGACCGAGGCTGGCCCGGGTCGGGCCCTGGGCTGGACTGTGCTGTCCCTGGATCGGCGGGCACGCGGCGCTCCAGCCTCCCGGGAGCAGCGAGTCCTGACCGCCCTCCTCGGGATGTAAGCGCCAGTGGCCGCCGCGAACCGCCGCGCCAGCCCGCGGGTCCGCAGGGGACTGAGACGGTTCCGTAGAAACCCCAGCCGTGGAAGTACCGCCTGGCACCCCCTCACAGGGACCGCTTTTCCTCAAGGGCTCCTTTCACCTGGATCTAGCCTCCCCCCTCCGCTAGCCCACCCCCGGGGGGAGCCAAGGAATCCCAGGCTCTCAGAGAGGAGAAACTGAGAACGGGAAAAAAACGCAGAGCCTCCCTCCCGGGGCAGGGGTCTGAGCCATTGCCATGTCCGCTCGCCCACAAGCTGGTTTCTCCAGGGGAGTCACCCCATCCATCGGGCACGAGCCTCACCAGTACTTGAACTTCCCAAAACCTAGAGAGGAGAAGTGCAATGCGTGTTGTATATACAGAGGTATCACTATTTAAGTTTGTGGTTGTTAACGTGTTTCCTAACTCCCAATATAGAGTTATTTTTGTACGGTGTATATTGTATTAAGGGCATTTTTATGCAACTGTATTTACGCCCTCCCCCTGTGTTAGTAGAACGTCTCGGTAAGGTGGGCTGTGTAGGTAGGTCGCGTGTTTGTGTGTGTGGAAACCCGAGACTTGTCAATGGGTGATACGCGAAAATAGTAAACCAATAAACTGTCGTATCTCTAAGCTGCCGACTCCTTCTTGACTCAAGGGTCTCCAGGGTGGGTGCCCTCGGGCTGTTGGCACACATCCGTGAGCTCCCTCCTCCTCCCAGCTTCCAGTCCAATGCCCAAGGGGACGCCCTGTGGGCACTGCACCCCTCGGGGCGAGCGGCTCGCGAGCTCGGCTGTCCACGAGGGGTGTGCAGGGCGTGCGCCCAGGGCGTGGTCAGGGCTCCCGCCGAGGTCCCTGGCAGCTCGAAAGCAGCTGCGACCAGGGAACCCTCCCCGTGGTTCCACAGCGTCCCAATTATGGAACTGCTCCAGGCGCCCTGCGAGGAGAAACGTGCCGGAGAGAGAGTTGGGGTAGCCTCCTCTCCTCTAAGTGGGGGCGGGGGGCTCCGCAGACTGCCCGGGGAGTGAAAGTTAGAGGCTGCCTCCCCCGCAAAGCGTGGGGACACCTCCTCCAGGATTCCACCGCCGCCCAGACCTGGTCTCGAAGCCCGGCGGGCCCGCGGGCTCATCCGTGAGCCCGCAGCGCCTCCCCGCGTCCGCCGCGCCCCACAGGCGGACGTGCAATTCAATACACCCTCCTCCTACGTGGGAGTCGGCACATAGCCTTCATAAAGGAGGAGAGGGAAAAAAACTGTCTGCAGAATGCCACCCGGGGCCCGCCCCCCACCCCCCTCCACCCCGACCTGCACGGCGGCTCCGTGCTCTGGGACGGTGACTCAGCGCCCACACGCTGCGCCGCGTGCAGCTGCTGGCCGGAGGCGGACCGGGCCGGACGAACGTGCTGCCGGAACCGTGCCTCTCAGACAGCCCCGGGACCTCATTGTGTCCCGCCTCCCCTCTTCCTTCCTCCTTGCCCCAATTTTTTCCCATGCCCCCCCACACCCACCCCTATTTCTTTTCCGCCATCCCTTTTCTCGTTCCTCCCCTTCTCCCTGCTGGCTTCAAGATTTTCCATCTCAGGGGGTTGAAGGGGACAGTGTCATGGCCCCTTCAGAAGGCGTTCACCTGTGGCAGGGACACCCATTTTTATTTGGTTATCCCTTGGTGCCATCCCCAGACCCAGGATGGAGAAAAACAGGTTGTTGTTTCCACGAAGTTCCCAGTCTTTTCACTGAAAACCGTGACTCGAACCTCAGTGCCTCTCAGAAACTTTCCCGAAAAAAGAAAATGTGGAGGGTTTGGCGAATGGAAATAGTTCCCTCACTGACTACTTCCGTCTAGGCCCCCTGTCTCCCTTGCATCTCATCGGACTCCTCCGCAGCCAGTTCTCAACTGTGGATCCCGACCCCTTTGTGGGGTCCATCGTTCCTTTCCCAGGGGTCTCCAACTCATAACAGTAGCAAAATGACAGTCATGAAGTAGCCATGAAAATAATTTTATGGTTGGGGGGTCACCACCACATGAGGAACTCTATGAAAGGGGTGAGCCATGAGGAAGTTTAAGAACTATTGTCTCAGGGGCTGGGGCCTTCTTAGAAAGAGGTGGGCCCTAGGTCTGGGGTCGGAAGACAAGGGACACAGAAGCAGCTTACTTTGAGGAGAAAGCAAGATCATTGAGCTTGGAATTTCCCTGAGACCACCAGAGACCTCAATTTGGGGCAGTTCACTGTTGACAACATCAATTCTCACACGGCTCATTTCCCTGCTTGTGCTTAACAAAAAAATTTTGTGAGGTTCACCAGAACTAAGGGGCTATAAATGGAGCACAGGCTCATTAGAGTCCTCCAGGACCATTTTGTAAATACTCACCTGGCATGCTGGGCAGAGTGGACAGGGCACCAGTTGTTCATTTCTGTGCCCGTGTGGGCCTGCGGGTGGTCGGAAGGGGCTGCAGAAGGAGAGCCGCAGACACTTGCACCTCACAGACCAACCATATGATTAAACCACGGCCACAGAGTCGGTCCGCCAAGCCAACGCTCACCCTGGCTGGGCTTCAGACTACAGGGAATGTGCCAGTGGCTCGTTGAGGGGGGATAGCTTGGGGCTGTTTTCCACAGGGAACAGGGATGGAGCCTTCTGTTGAGGGAGTCTTAATGACTTCAGGGAGTCCAAAGCAAGTGAAGGACACAGTTCAGCTTTGCAGGAAAGAGCAGGTGCACAGCCAGAGTCCTCCCCAACTAGACATCCTATGACTGGAGACCAATCTGAGGGGACAAGAGACCCTTCTAAGAACAGTCTAGTAGGAGTTCAGGATTGACTGAGAATCTCCATCAAACCCTGGAACCCTTCCTTCTAAGCATGGAAGAGGTTAACTAACCTTCCTTCCTTTCATCCATCCTTTCTTCTTTCTTTCTCTCTCCTTTTTCAAATCAAGTAGTGCAACCTATCAGGGGGAGGCCTCCTGATGCCAACAACACATTGGTTATCAACCATGATGAGTCATTTGTGAGCCCATTTGACCTGTCTCCAGCTGAGGAGTAGTCACTCAGGCCTCATATCTTTAGCTACCGTTGCTGGCTGGGGGAATGGCACCATCTCTTTGTAACCAGACAGGGCCCCCCTGGTGATTTCTTGAAAAGTCAACACCTTGGATGAACAGCTAACGGTGGAGGGCACAAGTGGGGAGGTGTGAACACAGATTCTTTTTCTTAACAGCTAGCCTCTGTGTCAGACCTTCCCCTGGCTACTCTCTCTCCCTTATCTCTTTGGCCTTGTGAAGTAGGTGTTGTTATCTCTGCTTATAGACAAAGAGACTGAACCTCAGAGACCTACAGGAGTAACTCAGCCAAGGTCCCACAGTGAGTAACACGTAGGGGAGTCTGGATTTGTACCCCATGCTGCAAGCTATTTTAATGCTATGAAGACCTAGGGAGTAAAGTGGGATAATTTTAATATCTGAGTTCTCAAGCCAGATGTCCCCAAATGTCCTCCAATACCAGGATGGCTTAGCTAGGTGATTTGCACCTGTGCTTGTAGAAGTTTTACATGAGGGCTGGCAGGGTAGGAGAAAGGCTTCAGCCCTATACTCCACTGAGTGCAAAAATAAATAAATGAACTGAGTTTAAAATGTTTTAGTCTTGGTTTGAAGCAGGGATTATAAATCAGGAATATCCTCCCTCCCCCCCTCCAAGTAAAGCCACTGACCTTTTTGGTTTTCATTGCCAAATATAGTTAGAACATACACTGAAGTCCTCAAGAGCTGCTTTCAGAGGAGAGGCCTTCTGAGCTATTCCTGGCCCAACACAGGCGCACACTGTAGGTTTTGAGTCTCCTGGAAGAACACCTGTGTCTACAAAAGCTACAAATAGAGATTCCACCCTGGAGGTGTAACCTTTTGTCTTTGGCAACTGCTCTTCAGGGCATCTTGTTCAGAGGGTGTTCTGAGCTGACTTTGAGAGTTCTGAGTGCTGCCCCTCCTTCCTCCAGCTACAAGGAGAGGGCCTTGTTATCCCAGGGTCCACAGAGGTTTCTGCCAAAGCCCAATTGAAGACTTGGTCTTCATTTGCATGGGAAGAAGGGTGAGGCTAGATAACTATCTGGTGGTCTCACTGGTCTTATTCCAGAACTATTTTGGAACATTCTGGAAAAACAATAAAATGACTGTGGCCACACAGGCAGTTGACTTTAGTAGGTTATTGTACATTTATCCAACAGCGGGAAAGAAGTTCCAAGCAGTAAGATGAATTCTTAAAGCAAGAAAAAAGTGCATTTTTCTTATTATACAATACTTTTCAGTGCAGACAGAAAGAAGGTAATATTCACCTTTCACAACACCTGCAGAAAACACCACTATTAATGTTTTAGTTTGGGCTGAGCCCCGGTGGCGTAGTGGTTGTGCGCGGGACTGCGGCCCACTGGGTTGGAGGTTCAATTCCAGACGCACAGGGGCAAAGGCTGGGCCTCCTACTCCCACCATATGAGGGCAGTGATGCCTCAAAAACCAAAAAAAAAAAAAAAAGTTTTAGTTTATATTCTCTTAAATATCTGTATGAATTATATGTAATATATATATATACCTAGGTCCTGGCAGGGCAAACCCAGCATCATGTGACAAACCCAGGAAGATGTGATAGTCTGCTCCTGTTGAGATTGATGGCGTTGGGCACCCGGGCCCTGGGACAATTGGGCTCGGCCCTTTAGGTGAATTGGCATCAACATCATAAATTTGAGTTTGGATTGGGTTACACGAGAGGGCTTTAAAAAAATTATGGGAAAATTTCATTGTCTTTCAATTCTATTCCTCTATCCACTTTCTGAAGCCTCCTTGTCTGTATCTAGCTAGAAACGTTATTTGTGTGTGTGTGTGCGCGCGCACGTGGGTGTGCGTTTTATGGATCTTACACACAGAAAGCTGAATCAAATGTGCCCCTCAATTCAAAGCACATCACCATCAGTCAGTGCGAGTTCTTTTCTTGGTTGTAATTATTTTTTCTCAATCTCTGATGTTTTCTCTGATAGAATAGGAATCTTCTTCAACATATTTTATATAAGGTGCAAGCCTATGTGAGAAGGAAAACTTAGATATGTCCACTGAGACAAATGACACCAACAGGCTAAGATTTTATCCAGTCCAAGATGAAAGCTTCTCAGATCTAGAAACACAAGGCAGTCCCAGGGAGTTCAGGCTCTTACTAGGTCTCTGTTCAGCAGCTCTGCGGGAGAAAAACTGGGGTTTGTACTCTGGTAAACAGTTACAGTCTCCGAAACCCCCAGGGGAGTCCGTACAAATCTGCATCGACTCCATGGCAGTGAGAACGTATGTGCATAAGCTCTTGAAAAATCTGTGTGGTGTCATTGTTCATACTCCAGGTATAAACCAAGTTTTCCAGCACCTTTTGAGTGTGTGTGTGTGTGTGTGTATGATGCCTCATTTAATCTTTAGGATCATACAAGCTCTTTGTCTTCAGATAGAAATTACTTGTAACATTACGGAACGAGCAGTGAACTTATTCAACTATTTCAAAAAATTAAGTAAGTCTACTGGAACACTGCAGCACATGTGTTTTTGTTTTTGTATTTTGGGCATCACTGCCCGCAGGTGATGGGAGTAGGAGGCCCAGCCATTGCTCCTGTGGAGCCGCTGCTGGAATTGAACCTCCATCCCAGTGGGCCGCAGTCCCGCCACAACCACTATGCCCCAGCAACACGTTTTAAATGCAGTTTTTGTGGTCACATTAGGTGTATTCCGGTCAGCTTATATCGAGTATATATGGTATGGGTTTTTAACACACAACTACATTACTTTCAGACGTGGGTTGTTCTCCACCTCTCTCACTCGGGGCTTAAGACAAAAGCAACAACGATTGTGTCTGTTTTTATACATTGCACTCTGCAGTGCACTCTACCGCGCTTTCCTGCTCGCGCGCGCAAGGATGCAGGGTTCTCAGCAGCAGCCCCGAGGGAAATAACGTGATGAACAGCTCCTTTATGCAGGGGAATGAACATGGGGGAGGGGAGGGGGCGACGTTTGTCCAGAAATGACATCCCGGGGAGCTCACTTTCAGAATGTTTACATCAGCTGGTATCCCCCCACCCACAGCGCATGACTGTTTCCACGGTCCCTCCACTTGATCAAGCGTGCCATCTTTTCCAGGGCTTGGTCTCTTCTGATAAGAAGTCCAGAGTACCAAGTAGCCTGACACTATGGTTTTAACTTCCATCAGTAGAAATTTTGCCATCTCTTCATTTAATTGCTGTCATTTAGACTTTCCCAAGTCAGCCATACATTAATAATAATAATAAAGGGTGGATTCATGTTGGTCTGAACCTATCTTTTCCCTAAAGAGTGTACACAAAGGGCTTTAATGAGTTCATGGAAATTTAAAATTTTTCTTTTAATTCCATTTATTCCACAAATTTTCCCCTAGGTCCCTTTTAGTTTAGACATATTTTCCTGTCAATAAATGTTTCATTTTTGTTATTCAAGCAGTATTTCATCATATAAACCCCAAACCCAGCCCTTCTGCTGTTGAGTTCCATTGACCAGAGCAGAACTGCCCCAGCTGGTTTCCAAGACTGTACAGCAGATCACCTCACTTTTCAGGTTCCGGCTGCCTGGTGGATTCAAACTGCGGACCTTTCAGTTAGCAGCCTAATCTTTACCCACTATGCTACCAGAACTCCCTTCACCCCATGAAGAGATCATAGTTTGTTTAATCTATCCTCTGCTGTGGCTCATCAAGTTTTTGCCTTTGGGGGTGGGGGATTCCAATAAAGCACAATAGGAAGTCCTGGGTAAATGGGGAGGAAATATGGAACAAAACTAAAAAAAAAAAAAAAAAAAAAAGACCAGGCTGTTGGTCCATAAGAGACTAGACTATGGCCTTAGTTACCCTTTTAATCCTTTAAGCTCTCCCGATGGCTCAGCTTTCTGCTTTCAGTTAAGCAACAGACAGGCCTATAAGGTTTCATGGCCTTCATTTAAGTTCTCTCATTTATCTCTCTAGTTTCTAATATCTCTTCACAGTGGGCACACAGAAACGCACAATTTTTATCATCAAAGGGCTTTTGGGAGGAAGTTAACAAGTTGTAATGCCAATGAGAGACGTTCAGGGTGGTTGTTTATCAGGACATGTCACAATGTTTCAGGTCTGCTAATAAAAGCCCAAGGGACATACTATTCGATTGCAAGACTTAGTTGGAAAGCTTTCAGTTCATACTTCCAAAGTCAACAAACCCAGCTCCCCTTTCCAGAGGCACCCCCTCAGTAAGTCACCCACAGGCACTCAGCTCCACTTCTGTGGGTCAACAAATCCGACTTCCCCAATTAAGTGCCCAGAGGCAGCCCACTCGGCCAGCCAGTCTCTTGAAAGGAAATGAAAGCACTCAGCTTTAGTTGCTCCATGGGTTGGGAAGTCCATTTCTCTGTTCCGGGTTCTGCTGCTGCTCCGATGGTGGTGTAGAGTGCGGTTCCATCCCATTTCTCAAAGGGCTCATTCTACACACAGCAGGATGGCACACCAGGGAATCTTGCTTGCAATTACTCACAGGTGAATCCTATCTCCTCCCACCTCTCCCCACACCCATACAGGGAGAGGTCTTTTGGTGGGAATTAGAGATTTCGGCCAGAAGAGCCACATTAAGTAATTCACTGTCCCTGCAAAGGTAATTAATCACACCAGGGAGGTAAGCATGTCTTAGAACCACCAACCATAGGAGACTAAAGAGTAGTGTTTGCCCAGGGACAAAGCCCAGAAGGTACGATGTCATAGCAAAAGACCCAACATCAGGAGGAAGGGGGAGGAGCGCTGTCACATGGTGGAACTGCGATCAACACCACAAGTCAAAATGTGAATGAATGTTGCATGAATGTTGTATGGAAAACGAATTTGTTATATAAACATTTACTCAAGCTACAGCAATTTTTTTTTGGGGGGGGCATCACTGTCCTCTGGTGGGAGTGGGAGGCCCAGCCTTGCTCCGGGAGAGCTGCTGCTGGATTTGAACCGCCAAGTCAGTGGCCCGCAGTCCCACACTCAAACACTACACCACTGGTACACCAGCCCCGCTACAGCATTTTTTAAATATAAAATAAAAAATTCCTTGTAAGGAAAAAAATCTTTACAAAGTCATCTTTGGCTAATTTTTTACAACCCCCCCTCCCCAGGACTGTCTTTTTCTCTGTCCACTTGAAGTAATTCCTTATTGATTAATATATATGTGTGTATATTTATATATAAATTTACATATGATTATCTATAACTACATATATGTGGTTATATATATGCATACACACAAATTTACATACATACAATCACTATCCTATTTTGGGTGAAGTATGACTTATTCTTTTTTAATGTTTTTTATTTTTAGAATGGATCTATGTCTTGTGGATTGCAGCTCAACATGTAACCATTATACCGGTGATCAATGTCTTTTTTTGTGTGTGTGGCATCACTGCTCTGGTGGGAGTAGGAAGCTCAGCCTTGCTCCTAGAGAGCTGCTGCTGGATTTGAACCATCAGCCCTGTGGGCCACAGTCCCACACACAACCACTACGCCACCGGGACTCAGCCCATGATCAATGTCTTATACTAAATCTTGCTGTTCTTCCCCCCACCCCCCAATAGTCCCATTGGCACTTTATCCACATATCATAAAATTCAATAGTTTGATCATATTGGCTTGTTCTTTTCATTAAAAGTATAAATTTGAATGTATTCAAAGATAGTAAGTTAGTTACATAGATAGATAGAATATATATATATATATATATATATATATATATACACACACACAGAGAATGCTAGAGTTTCTGCTTTTTTAAAAAAAAATTTTTAGGCATCACTGCCCTCTGGTAGGAGTGAGAGGCCCAGCCTTGCTGCTGCTGGATTTGAACCACCAAGCCAGTGGTCCCACAGTCCCACACGCAACCACTACACTACCGGGGCTCAGCCGAGTTTCTGCTTTTGTTGGCTTATTAGGAAATCCTTTTCTTTCTCAATATTTTAGAGAACATTCAACTGTGTCTCTTCGAGTATTTTAATGGTATTTGTTGGGTTTTTTTTTTTTTCCATTTTGGATATTTCCATGGAACTGTCCAAAATGTAAGCAGAGTCCTACATCTTTCGCTTAGGATTCTGGACAGCTGCCTTCACCATCCGCTTCAGTTGTGTTCTGCAGAGCCACAGAGTTAACTCTGTAGTTTCCCAGTGAGGCAAAAACTGGCCACCACATGGACCCTGATGGCAGGTGGTAGGTGTAGTGGGTTCCAGGTAGGGCTGTTAACCACAAGCTCCGCAGTTTGAAGCCATTGGCCACTTCATGGCTGAAAAGGGAGGCTTTCTACTCCTGTAAAGTCTTGGAACTCTCCAGGGGCCGTTCTGCTCTGTCCCAGACTGTTACCATGGGTCGGGTAGACACGGGGAACGTTAGAACGAGACTCTTTTTCCAGCTTCCAGAGGAACAGCTCTACTCTCTCTTCATGCTAATTTCATCTGAAGAAAGAACTCTGTCTACACATCAGTAATGAAATACTTTCTTTTTTTAAAAAACATAGAGTGGTTTTAAAATCTGTTTCAGAATTTTCTTTGTTTTCCCATTGCTGAGTCTATTTCTGTACCAGTTTAGCAAATTAAAATTACTATGAATTATTGTCAACTTACGCAAAGATGGAGACAGGAAATTATAAAGAACCCCCACATGCCAGCCATGACATTCCAACAATTATCAAGATTTTGCCATATTTGCTTTTCCTACTGTTGTAGAGGAAAAGAAGACCCCCGATTCAAAGGTATTTTTATAGATTCACCTTTGTTACATCTTAAACAGAGACAAGACAAAGACGAAAATCATCTGAAGACTGAGAGAGCCCATAAGAGTATCCAGAGGCTGGCCAGGGAAGTTGCAGTAACCACACTCTGTCTAAGGCAAAACTTTTGATATTGCTGGAAAATTGTCAGAAAGAACTCAGTGGAGGCTGACTCTACATGGAGACTCAAGATGGATTTAAAGAATCCTACTTTAAACTCAGCCTTCCACAAACCTAGCAGTCAAAGTTTAAGCTTACACATTCCCTCCTCTCATCATGGATTAAAAAAAATCCTTTACTCATATTTATGTTGTATGCTTCCTTTGGCACAGACTAGTTGAGGGTTCCTTGATATCACCGGTTCTCAATCTGTGGGTTGCAGCCCTTTTGGGGGATCAAATGACCCTTTCTCAGGGTTGCCTGATTCATAACAGTAAAAAAAAAATCACAGTTATGATGTAGAAATGAAAATAATATTATGGTTGTGGGGTCACCACAACATGAGGAACTGTATGAGCGGGTCATGGCATTAGGAAGGTTGAAAAACCATTTCTTTTTTTTTTTAGGGGGGGGTGGACATCACTGCCTCTGGTGGTTGTGGGCCCTACCCAGTGCTGCTTCTGAGAGCAGCCGCTGGATTTGAACTGCCAAGCCCGCAGGCTGCAGTCCCACACTCAACCACTTACGCCACCAGGGCTTAGCCCAAGAACCACTTCTTTAGATGATCACTTGTTTTAGGAAAAACTTTTAAGACTCCAGACACTTCTTTCTGATAGCCAGGTACCAAATCTTTAGTGATTTGGGAAAATGTTAAGCACAACATTGTAAGAACTCCTTCTTCTGTGATCTGGTCTTATGCCTTAAGGTGGAAGCTCAAAAATCCATTTATAGAATACATATTATGGGCTGAGCCCCGGTGGTGTAGTGGTTGAGTGCAGGACTGTGGCCCATTGGCTTGGCAGTTCGAATTCAGCAGCAGCTCTCCGGAAGCAAGGCTGGGTAGCTCCCACGACCACCAGAGGGCAGTGGTGCCCCCCCCCCCAAAAAAGAATACATATTATTTATGAAGTAGGAGGAAAGTTTTGGTCATGGTTTACCCCCAGTAATTTGTTCTTGTATTTCTGCAGACTCCTTTTGGCTGGGAGTGGGTTTGCACTGTGGAAGTGCCTACAGTGTTTACGTCTTAGCCATGAGACCACCAAAGCTTTGTTAACACAAGTTCTTATCTTGGAATAATTGAAAAGGGGGGAGCCTGTGGGGCACTCCTGGCAGGACCTGTGCATCTGGGAGAGAGGTGGAGAAAGCACAGATGCTACTGCATCTCCTGGAGCGGCCTTGAAGCCACTGGGGAGAAACCCACACCCTTAAATAGCTGGAACCCGCATTTCCAAGACTCCCAGAAAAACCTCCAGTCTTCAGACAATAAGACCCCAGACCAGCTCACCTGATAACTTCTGAAACACAGCCTATCGGAATGCTTCTAGCTTCCCCATAGTAACGCTAAGATCCTGTAATGCACTTGGATGGCAAGATCCTGTAATGCAATTGGACAGTAAGATCCTGTAATGCAATTGGATGGTTGGTCTTGTAATGTGATTGGATGAATCAGTCCTGTAAGACAATTGGATGGGCTGGCTCAGCCAGCTACACCTCATTTACATTGCCCACAGTGTGGGCCTAATGTCTTTCATATTGGAAACCTATAACCTTATAAGGATGTCAAGGAAGAAGTTGAAAGAAGTTATTTGATTGGTTAATAAAGCATATATAAGCCTTGAAAAAGCTTGTAATAAGGTTAGATCTGTGCCATTGAGTCTGGTCTCCGGAGTCTTTGTGCATGTCATTTTTGTGACTCCATCTCCCTTATTTCCTTGCATGCCGAACCTGTTCCCACACTGAGAGCCTGGCCACACACTCTCTGCTTCATCTTCCTATTGGGAAGGCGCGCTCAGAGGGCTGGAGGAGCCGCGTGGAGACCTGCTCCAGCACTGAGGAGTTTTCACAAGACTTTTCACCCACTGGCCTGTGATCTTCCTGCACTCTGCATTACTGCATGGCTGCGTGAGTCTGAAGAGGAATTTATGGACTAGTATCAGACATATGGGCTAATATTGGATTTATGGGCTTGATCTGGACTGGGCTGGGATGTTTTCTTAATATACAACGGCTCTTTGATACAAAGCTCTGTCTTATACATATATGAATGTCCCTGGATTTGTTTCTCTAGTCAACCTGGTCTAACACAACTAATGAGAAAAATATAACAGAGAGCTTTTTGGCCAAAATACATGGAAAGATTCATTTGTGCAAATTAAGAAAATGTGATAGACTTAAACTACAGAAAAACAATGAAGGTTAGGTTCAAAGCTACAATTTCAATAACATCCATTCCCTATGTAAAACTATGTAGTTCAGACTTGAAGTTACATAGTATGAGACAAAGAATATGAAAGCGGAAACAGAGACCTTGTATCCCAAATCTAAGTTGCCAAAGTTGGACAACCTCAAGAGCAATAAAGATTTGAACAAAGTCCAATGGTCTGCTTTTCCCTCTCCAGGCATTTCAGTTTCATGTCCAAAAGAAGGCTTCCATTCTAGTGGGATTGCAATGGAGGCCTTCCAATGTTTCCTCCAATACATAACATTTTGGGGTTAAATCAGTCAGGCCTGGGGACCAAGCATCTCCCACTTATAAAAATACTATGACACTTGGCAAAGGTAAATTTAAAATTTAAAATCCAAAGGTTAAATTTAAAATTAAAAAGGTAATTAAAAAAATTAAAATACATGAGGCCTAGATCAAAAAGCAGAAAAAAAATCTGTTGAAAATACTTGATTAGCAAGAAGTATCTTAAGTTGTTTCCCTAAGAGAAAAGTGCCCTTTCTAGTTTACAAATCAGAAATTGTCACATCACTTTCTCATAGATGGACAAAGTAGATGAAAGCCTGCATGTGTCTTTCTCTCCTCTGATCACAAATTTTTGAAAGAATTCTTTGATCACCACCATGTCTTCTACATGCTGCTTCTATCATATCAAATTAAGTTACTGGAAGAGTCATTTAGTTACCTTCTCACCCTTCTCCCCCTCCTCCCCCCCACACAGACACACAGACCCACACACCCTGACTGAAAATGAGGGCAGATGTCTGCTGAAGCCCTTGTTTGAAGATGCATAATAAGAGGGTGATGGTTTGATTACAACTATTAGACAGGCATATTATAACATTGTCTTGGAGACCAAATAAAATGATTACTGATTTGACCAAAGCCCAACTGCCCTGTCTGATTTTCTTTTTTGGAGTCTCATTTTCTAAGCAGACTGAATTCTTCCCAAGAACACAATATAGAGAGCAAAAGAGTCACTAGTTTCTGTGCATCATTATTCAATTCACAGTGGCTTTAGGGGACAGAATCCCGACCCCCCTCCCCCAACTCAAGTTGAAATGGACACCAAGGGGCAATGGTGTGGATGGGTCCACCCAACTTCTATGAAACCACGGGTAGAAAAGAAATGTTAACAGAAATATTAAGCACATTTTCTGAAATAAACCCCAAAACTAAGATTCTGAAAGAACCCACAAGTACCCAAAATAACAAATACTGAAATCCGGAGACCAATATCCATGTGTCTATCACTCACCCCCCTTGTCACCCCATACTTGGTACTCAAGCTCTTCCTTGTGCACATTTCATCAGAAGAGCCTTCTGCAAAGATGGCCCCGGGGTGCTCCCAGTTTAGGTTGGTTTTTTAAAAAAAATTGTTTGTTTGTTTGTTTGTTTATTGGGCATCACTGCCCTCTGGTGGTGGGAATAGGAGGCCCAGCCTTGCTGCTGGATTTGAACCTCCAACCCAGTGGGCCGCAGTCCCGCGCACAACCACTACGTCACCGGGGCTCAGCCACTAGGTTGGGTTTATAGCATATGTAGTCAATATATCAGGAATCTTCAAGTCACCTCCAGCTTAAGAGTCACTGGAAGGACTCACATGCTGTGAGTCACTGTTCTGCCTAAGCCTATTTCCCAACCAAGAATTCTATCTCGGATAACATCAGGGAGAACATGACTTGCTAAATGGACCTCCATTTGTGGTTGCGGTTGGGTTGGAGCAGGGGTCGTTAAGTTCTTGAGACCGAAGAGCCAGTCCTGTCCCTCCTAACAACTTTGAAACCACCCCAGAGTCTTAAATATGTTTTTTCCAAACAAATGAAATCACCATGATCTGAAATCATAACCTTCAAATGTTACTTCAGAGCCGCACGTTCACATGGAAAGAGCCGCATACGACTCATGGGTCACAGGTTGCCGACCCCTGGATTAGAGGGCAGAGAGAGGGTTGGAAGGTGTTTGACAGAGAAAGGGTTGGAAGGTGTTTGACGCCCGGAAGTTGGAAGCTATAAAGAATGCCGGTCCCCCCAATTCAGGGAGCACGTGGGATTTTGGTTAGGCATTCCTTGCTGCTCTTTGTCTTTGAGGACAATAAAACCCCTTTCTTTTTGCTTTATTTCAATGGGCTAATAAAGTAGGATAAGACTCACAGGTTTGGACAGCAATAGTAGCATGAGGCATTTGTCCGCGTGCAAGCAACCCCAGTAGCAGCTGCATTCTGTCAAAGCTCAGGCTGTCTGTGAACATAGACCCAGAAACATCCACCTATTAAAATGCAAACCATCACTTTGGAGATCACACAGCTTTAACATGAGTTGCTTCTCAAGTCATTGATAAGTTATTACCACCAACTTTTAACGTGAGATTCACCACATCTTAACCCATTAGTTGGACAATTTAGGAGAAAGATAGCTTCTTGTGTCCAGAGAACAGATCTTTAAAGTCCACACCATGAAAATACCCACATAAAAGCCTACAGCAATGAGCCGAGCCCCGGTGGCTCAGTTGGTTGTGTGCAGCACTGCAGCCCACAGGGTTAATGGTTCAAATCCAGCAGCAGCTCTCCAGGGCTGGGCTTCCTACTCCCACCAGGGCAGTGATGCGACAAGGAAAAAAAAACTCTACAGTAATAAGGAGGATCTGGGAGACCAAAGGAGCAGTAGCTGTGGGTGGAGATGGTTGCAGAGCAGCCTGCTAACAGCATCACGGAAAGCGGTGTCATCACCTTGGCGAATGGGATGAGGAGATGAGTCTCCTGTGGTCAATCTGAGAGCAGTGAGGAGCCCAGTACTGGGGACATGATGTCCCAAGACTGGAAGAGATGTGGCCCCTCACACACAGACATGTTATGCAACTGACACCTCTTTGAGAATCTGGGTGGTACTGGCTGTGAACTCAGACACAGGCGTCCCCACGGTGGGACCCTGACAAGGTCATGGGGATCCAGTGTTCTGGTATCTTGGCTTCCTCAGTGAGGATCATCAAAGCCATCAAGCTGAACTACGTGGTGGTGGTGGTGGGGTATCATCAAGGGGAAGGTGGGGGAGGTGGAGCTGCCAGTGAAGAGATGGGCTGCATTATCAGCAAGTGGATGGGCTAGTGTCTCTTCTGTGAGCCCATGCTCAACACCGTGCTTTATGCCAGAAACAAGGGGCCGGTGCTTGATGATCTCATCTTTCTGCTCTTACAGCTCATCACTGTGTACGTGACCATGCCCTTGGAAGACCGGCAGCCTTAGTGGAGTAGGACTTTGCCATGTTCTACACTGTAATCATCAAAGAGCCCTTGGTGGACCCAAAGTGTCTAGTTACCGACACCTGCCTCATCAAGCAGATGGACAACTATACCATCAAGGTGGAAGACTTCACCGTTCTGTTCTAAGTGAAAGTGAAGTGGAATAACTGCCTCCACTCCCTGGTGGTCTACTTGAACATCCAGTTTGCCCACTGTCACAAGAGGAACAATTTCTCCACAGGTCCCGAGTCCATGTTCACGCATGGGAAGTAGAGGCTGTTCTACGTGGACTGCAAAGAAGGGTGAGAAAACTTTCAGCTCCATTGGCATTTGGCCCAATGGCAAGAACAACAGTGACCTGGGCTTCCCCATCTCCCTGGATTTCAGGGGCCAGCTTGGTGAGCTGTCCTGTTCCCCCTCCTACAGGATGAACGAAGGGTTTCTGTCGGCTTCTTTGGCAGGTCCAGGGACCCCATTCTCTGCAGAGGTTGGGGGATGCACATTGTAACTATATTTTTCATAATTTATATATTTTAGATGGTTGCATATGCCCCAATAAATACTCAGCTATGAGACAAAAACAAAGACAAAAAAAGGCAAAGCAAAACAACCCCCCAAATCACATTTTAGTTTACTCAGTGACTAATTTTCATTCTTGGAGATTAGGATCAATGGTAATTGATGAATGAAGACTCCAGTCACCTTCCAGAGGTCTGGTAATCTTGGTTTAGGCTGGTAGGCACCAAGTTCAAGACATGAGTCTTTTCCCTAAGTCCAATATAGTCCATCTTCCTGTGGGGAATTCACCACTTCCATAAAGTGGGAAGTGTATCTGTAGAGGACGACACTTCATATGGCCATGGTTAACTGTCAATAACATTTTCAAGTGAAAGACCATGATGGGAGTTCATTACAGAACCAATGCTATATAAACTCGGAGGGAATGTTGGCCCAAAACATCTCAGAACACGACGATTAACCTTGTTTTTAAAAAAGTTTCAGGTATAATGCCAAATATTCGAATAATTAAGGTTTTACATTAGAAGATAATGCAAAGAAAATAAAGTTGGACCCAGCGAGTCATTAAAATAATGATGTATCAATTAAGTATATCTTTACTGGAACACAAAGCTTCATCTTTCCTCTGTAGAGTGACTGGTAGGTTTAAACTCCCAACCTTGTAGCCAGCAGTCCAATGCGGACCTGAAAGTGACATCGGGGCTCCTTTTCTTTAAGGAATCTGTTTTTTCTTTATCAAGGCTTGGGGGGGGTGGGGGGCGGTAATAAAAACCTCAAGACTCACGCCTCCTTCTAGATTTCTGGAGAAACTAGTTTTACTTCAAATTTTCTTTTATTCCTTCAATGAAATATCCTGTAAGGGGGCTGAGCCCCGGTGGCGTAGTGGTTGTGCGCGGGACTGCGGCCCACTGGGATGGAGGTTCAATTCCAGCAGTGGGGCTGGGCCTCCTACTCCCACCACCGGAGAGCAGTGATGCCCCCCCCCCCAAAAAAAACAAAACAAAACAAAAAAGAAATATCCTGTAAGATCTAACTCCAGTTACTTTTTAGAATGTAAATTTTAATACAAACCTGTTTATGAATCTGATAGACAAGGATCTGCCCTTATCAGGAATGTTCCTGGAAGTCTCTCCTTACACCAACCCCCATGTTCAATGTAAACAGAGCGCAGTCATTTAAGAATCCAATCTGTACAAAGCATACTCCACTACACTCCTCTTCTCAATAATGCCTTAACAAATCTATGCTGTTGGATAAATTATTGCTATTATCGCGGCCATTGCCTTACAACCCAGGGGGCTGATTGAACAAGGCTTTTCTTTTCTTTTGGCTTGATTGTTTTGTCATAAAAGGATAACATGACTGCTAAACTAAATCAGAGCTGCTCATAACCTGTGGACAAGCAGATGGATCCTGAGGCCCCACTTCATTCTAGCTCCAATCCAAGATCAGGTAGTTCTTGTAACATGGCCCTGCTCCCCACTAGCTTTCAGGAAGAGATCACTGAAGATAAGGGCGCTACAGCAATGTGCGATGAAGAAAGCAGTGATTGGGATGATGTATAGATCGCTCTTTAGAAGGGGTTTTGTTAGTCAGCTCGCTTAGGGACCAGGGGTTGTCCCTCCCCTCAAACGCCCCCATAGAGTAAGGGGACCAGACGTCCCGCTTTTTAACAACTTAACAATGTCCCATGGCGTTTTAAAATGAAAATAAATATATTACAATACTACTTTTGCATTCTATGAACAGTTTTTGGTCCATATAGACCAAATTTTTAATCAAGAACACTGACTGCACACCCCCCCACCCCCACCCCAGGTCAATGCTCAAAATCTGGTCACTTTACCAGTTGGAAAGAAATCAGGCAACCATTAGATAACTATGAAGACCCCAAACTGAGCATGCTCATACTCAAGCCCCCGAGTCAGGTGGGAGGTACAGCTGGACTCCCAGGCCATACAAGACCCAGGTCTATGACATTACCCAGGTGGGCCTAACTCAGTCAATGGGGCCAACCACTACCATTCACCACAGCCAGGGGGTGGGCTAGAATAAAGGCACGGAGCATGCTCTGGGACACTCTTTTATGCTGCTCCTGGTCAGAGGCAGATAGAGGGGGAGGGTCTCCCTCCCCATGTTGCACCTGCTCCAGGCCTACTCTAGGCCCATAGCCTCTTGTCCCATGTTCTCTCAGCCTCTAGGGTTTGTTCTTGGGCTTCCGGCCTCCCAAGAGTACCCCTCCTGCCATCAGCACATGTGGGTGCTCTTTTCCACATGGTTGTTTGGGCCCAGTTGTGAACCCCTCTGAGACTATAAAACCTGAAATTCGTCCTGTCCTTATAAAAACCCACTTGGATTACAAAACGGGTGTTGGTGTGAATTCTTCCATCATGTTCAGCCAAGACCGAGGTATCACTGACTGCAGAAACCTAACAGTTTAATGATGGAAGTGTACAATATGTGAATATTGCATCAAAAAAACTACTAAAAAGAAAGAAAAGAAAGAAGAGAAGCCAAACTATGATTATCAAGGATGAAGGTGAATGTTTGCTTAGGGGGCATCTGAGTTCATTTTCTTGGTGGGGGAACAATCTGGAGAAGGACAACAATAATGGCTGTACCACACACAGAGTATAAGCAAGGACTGATGTATATACAACTCTTTATTTTATTTATTTAGAAGCAACAAATTTATATTCGGTGTTGTCATATATGCTGTACTTGTCAAATTCCATTTTTTCAACCACCACAAGAAAAAGGTAACAGCCTGCTATTTCTCACCGTGTCATTTTCTGCTTTCATCAGAACCATATACAGCTTTCTGCCGCTGTACTTTCTTAAACCCCACCAAACCAACTGCCATCAATTTGATGCCGACTCATAGTCAACCTCTTCAGCAGGGTAGAACTGCCTCTGTCTGTTTCTGAGGATGTAAGTCTTTAAGGAGTAGAAATCCCTGTCTTTCTTCCACGGAACCATGGGTGGTTTTGAACTGCTGACCTTGCAAATAACCAGCCCAACTTGTAACCCCTATACCACCAGGTCTTCTGCTATATTTTTCTAATACACTTTCACTTAGTGCTGGTTACCAAAAAAGGGGTGTGTGTGTCTTTGACTCTGTGACATCTAACCCAAGCATGTGTCATGGTGAGACCACACGTGAGTTGAGGCTCCAAACCTCTGGACTATGTTCCATTATCTCAGCTGACTCATTGAATACATGACATTATCATTAATTTCAAGATGGCAACCACAGAGCATTGAAGCCCAAGTGCAGGACCCTTCTGAATATAAAGCAGTGCTTTTTAGGCTCATATGTTCATGTTCTTTTGCCATGGAAGCACTTATGACTTCAATAAGCAAATATATAAGTTAATTTTAACAACTGGTACATCCTTGAGGCTATACCAGTAGACTACCTTGCCCAAACAAATAGTTTTTTATTTCACTTTTAAAAATGAACTCTTGGTAAAAAAAAAAAAAAAAAAGGACTCTTGGTGGAGCACATCCTGGCCCATCAAGCCTTGATGATGATATCTCTGCTCAGAGCAGCTAATGCACGAGAGACCATATGGCTGGCCCTACTATAAGATACAACATTCCTTCCTGACCCATAACCCTATGGGGGACAGCACTGGAGAGACAGTGTGGGAATTGTGCCTGATCTGATCCCACCACACTGAGGTAAAACACTAAGGGCGTGCAACAGAACAGCAAGGTGAGCACAGTAAGGATGTCCCCAGGGAATGCCAAAAATAGATTTTGGGGCCATCAGATTCCACCCCATCAGACTCTACCAGAAAATACTCCTAAAAGTCAACAAGCAGACCTTGAACTATTGATAGGCTTTTCTTTCTTGTTATTAGTTTGTTGTTGTTTCATTTTCTTTTGTTGCTTTGTTTTGCTCTGTCTTGTTTTTGTGCATATTATTATCTCTGCAGATCTATCTAAATAAAAGGTGGAATAAACAATCTGGAGGAGAAAACAACAAGACTGATGGTTCTGGGGAGCCATGGGAGAGGGGGAGTTGGGGGAAAGGAAGTGATGTTAACAAACCCAGGGTCAAGGGAACAACAAGTGATCCAAAATCAGTGAGGAGGATAGTGTAAGAGGCCTGGAAGGGCTTGATCAAAGGCAATGTAACCAAGAGGAAGTACATGAAGACTGAGTGTGTCAGTCTGGGTAGACTAGAGAAACAAACTCATAGACATGTGCATGAATTTAGGAGTATGGTTTATATACAAGAGGAATGGGACCTTGAGAAAGCATCCCAACCCAGTCCAGCCAGTTGGATATTAACCCCTATATCAGTATAAAATCTCTTTCTGACTCATGAAGTCACAGGTCAGTGGATGTAGAATCCTGGCACTGGCAGGGGTCTCCCCATGGCTCCTCGCTTCTAGGACTCAGGGTCCATCAACAACATCCAGTGGTGGTAGAAGGAACTCATCATCTCCACATGGCTTCTCGAGCTTCAGAGGTCTGATTCCATCAGGGTAAAGTCATGTGGCTTCTCCCCTGGCTCCTCCAGCTCCTACGATGCTGCCATCTCATCTTGTCAGTAGTTCGTTGTTTCTGAGACTGACTCCCAACAACTGGGGAGAGAGCTTCTCATCTCCACCAGGGAAATATTCAAGAGATTTCCCAGAAGTCTCAGGAGAAAGTAATGCTTACACAGAGGCCTCATTGGGTACTCAATTGTTGGATGAAGATAGTACCTTTCCATAATTATTATGCTCCAAATATTAAGCAGACTATTTACTAGCATTTGTCATGGAAGTTGTTAGCTATTCTCCCTGATATTCCCAATTACTTTTTTTTTTTGGGGGGGGGCATCACTGCTCTCTGGTGGTGGAAGTAGGAGGCCCAGTCCCACTGCTGGAATTGAACCTCCGTCCCAGTGGGCTGCAGTCCCGCGCACAACCACTATGCCACCGGGGCTCAGCCCAATTACTTTTTTTTTGGTTTTGTTTTGTTTTTTTTTTGGACATCACTGCCCTGGTGATGGGAGTGGGAGATCCAGTCTTGCTCCTGGATAGCTGCTGCTGGATTTGAACCTACAACCTAGTGGGCCTCAGTCACGCACACAACCACTACGACACCGACACTGGGGCTCAGCCCTTTCCCAATTACTTAAGGCCCTTGTATTAGCTAACTCCCCTGCTGTTAGGACGATGGCTCGCTTTCCTGGAAGCCTGTGGGCAGGACTCAAGTGGCATTGTTAAGGGCTCCTAATCTGGTTTTATCACTCCCACAGTTTCCTAGGCATTCCTAAAACCACTCCCCTTATCACCATATAGCCCTTAAGATAGCCCTCTCCTGTGACGTATGCCCTTGCCTGTAATTAGGGGCCTGACTTGGCTCCAGGGGATATAGTGGTGGGATGTAGGTTAGGAAAAAAAGCCTGCCTCGCTCAAGCCTGCTTTTGCTCAAGCCCGCCTCCCTCCTGCCTGCCTCTCTCCTGCCTCTCCTTCCCCTCAGCGCCGGACGCTCTCCCTCATCATGTAATCCCTTGCCCCCCTCCCTCTCCATGTGGACCATCTAGCGGCGTGGAGGTGAGCATGTATCATGAAAGGATATATATGTAACTTCTAATCCTCTTTTCTCTCACTCTCTCATGATCTCTTTATCGGTGTTATAATAAATAATAATTATCGCTACACAACTGCCTGTTGAACTCTTGCTGTGAGTATATCAGGAGGCCGGCCACCCCTTGATACTCAATGGCTTTCTCCAGATTAACAGGCTAGACTTCACCCCTACATCTCAATCAGGAAATTAACATAAGCACATGACCGCCATACTGAGCATGATAGGGGGATAAGAGGAAAGTAAAAGGAAATAGAGGAAAGAACTAGGAGGCAAGGGGCATTTATAGAGGTCTAAATAGCAGCATGTACATATGTAAATATATTTATATATGATGATGTGGAAATAGATCTCTGTGTATATATTTATAGATTTAGCATTAAGGTAGCAGATGGACATTAGGCCTAGACTCAAATACACCCTCAGTGCAAGAACACTTTGTTCTTTATTCTATTAAACTGGCATTTCATGATGCTCATCTTCTGGACACAATAACTGAAGACAAAGCTGGTGTATAAGCAAATGTGGTGAAGAAAGTGTATGGTGCATGGCTATCAAAAGATATGGTGTCTGGGGGTCTTAAAGGCTTGAAGATAACAAGTGACCATCTAGCTGAGAAGTTACAAAACCTACATGGAAGAAGCACATCAGCCTGTGTGATCATGAGGTGTTGATGGGATCAGGTATTAGGCATCAAAAATAAAAAATCAATATTATTGTGAATAAGGGAGAATGCAAAGTGGGGACCCAAAGCCCATCTGTAGGCAAGTAATGTTCTCTTACAGAAGGGTCTTGAGGAAGAGAAAAGCCAGTCAGGATGCAGGGTAGCAATGATGAAACATACAACTTTCCTCTAGTTCTTCAATGCTTCCTCCCCCCCCCCCCCACTATAATGATCTAAATTTTACCTTACAAATCTGGCTAGACCACTGGTATAGATAGAAACTGGAAACACAGGGAATCATGACCAACGGATCCTTCAGGACCAGTGAAGAGAGTGGCGATATCTGGAGGTGGAGGAAAGATAAGGTAGATGGGGGAACCAACTCCTTCCCTGGGGGATGGACAACATAAAAGTAGGTGAAGGGGGACATCAGACAGTGTAAGAATCTCAAAATAATAATAATTTAAAAATTATCAAGGGTTCATGAGGAAGGGGAGGTGGGTAGGGAGGGGGAAAAATGAGTAGCTGATACCAAAGACTCAAGTAGAAAGAAAATATTTTGAGAATGATGATGGCAACAAATGTACAAATGTGCTTCATACAATGGACGGATGTATAGATTGTGATAAGATTTGCATGAGCCCCCAATAAAATGACTATTTTAAAAATGGACTCATGAGTCTGCTGAAGTAAGCTTAAAAAATGCAAAAGCGACATAGGGAATAAAGCTACTGTATACAGAAATTCCTGGAGGGAGGCCCAGGTAGTATGGCAGGGTCCGACCAAATCCAGGGCTACATATGGTAGGCAATTGTGGTGGATGGGGGGGGGGGGTGAGGGAGGAGATGGTGATATGTAGAGAGGGAATGGGGTACTAACCCACCCAAGGGGAGCGTATTATTTCTACCTCCACAGGGAAAGTGAGACCAAACTTAAACCTGGTGATCCAGCATGTGAATGCAGTGTGACGGCATGGAGCAAAGAACCAGTGGAGGGGCCTGAGGGTCCAACCCCAATCCCAACTACACGGACAGCTGACTCTCCCCCAGGGGAGTTTGCTTTGGAGGCCAGCAATGAAGCTGCAACTTGGGGAGTGGGACATGCCTGACCAGAGCACAAGGGAACAAAGGAAGGGGGAGGAAGAGAGAATGGAGTGCAACCTGGCCCAGCGAACCTTGAAGATATTCCCACGCAGAGTGGCCAATGCACAGAGAGGACCATATGGCCAGCCCCACTATGAATCATGGCATCCCTCACTGACACAAGGACCTATGGGGACAACACTGGAGAAACCGGGTCGGGATTGTACCCTGTCTGACCCAACCACACCATGACAAAACACTAAGAGTGTGCAACAGAGCATGGAGCTCCCAAGGGAGTGCCAAGGATATACTTTAGGGCCAGGGTGTGGCACCCCATCTGACTCAACTGGGGGACACTCCTGGAAGTCAACGAACAGATCTTGAACTACTTACAGGTTTTTATTTTTTTATTATTTTTATATTTTACATATATATATAGGACATGTTCTTTTGTTGTTGCTATCAGTGTTTTGTTTTCTTTGGTTGCTTCATTTTATGATGCCTGTTTTTTCTAGTCATATTGTTGTCTTTGCAGGTCTATCTAGATAAGTTAGGCTGGATGAAGGAGAAAATAATGGGACTGATGATTCCAGGGGGGACATGTGAGATGGGGAGGAGGGGTAACGGAGGTGGTGTTGACCAACCCAGGGATAAGGGAAAAACAAGTGATTCAAAATCAGTGACAAGGTAGGTGTGAGAGGTCTGATAGGGAGACTAATGCAACACAGAGAAAATATTGAAATCCAAATGGAGGCTGAGCATGATAGTGGGACAAGAGGAAAGTATAAGGAGATAGAGGAAAGAACTGGGGGCAAAAGGCAATTATAGAGGTTTAAATACAGGCATGTACATAGGTGAATATACTTATATAGGATGA
Source organism: Nesogale talazaci (assembly GCA_004026705.1). Taxonomy (NCBI): domain Eukaryota; kingdom Metazoa; phylum Chordata; class Mammalia; order Afrosoricida; family Tenrecidae; genus Nesogale; species Nesogale talazaci. The sequence goes on along the minus strand of PVJH01010260.1, from coordinate 46,748 downwards.
TGGGGAAATAGATCTATGTGTATACACTTATAGGGTTAGTATTAAGACAGCAGATGGGCATGGACCTCCACTCAAGTACTTCCTCAAAGCAAGAACACTTTGTTCTATTAAATTGGCATGCCATGATGCTCACCTTCCCAACGTGATCACTGAAAACAAATGTGTGCATAAGCAAAAGTGAGAAAAAAGTTGATGGTGCCCAGCTATCAAAAGATGTAGTGTCTGAGATCTTAAAGGCTTGAAAGTAAAGAAGCAGTCATGTAGCTCAGAAGCAACAAAGCCTACCTGGAAGAAGCACACCAGCTTGTGTGATCACAAGGTGTCAAAGATCAGTAATCAGGTTTCAAGAACTGAAAATAACATCCATCATTAGGGGCCACCTTCCTGATATGATCACTGAGGGCAAATGTAGTGAAGTAAGCTGATGGTGCCCAGCTCTCAAAAGCTAGAGTATCTGGGGTCTTAAAGGCTTGAAAGTAAACAAGCAGCCATCTAGCTCAGAAGCAACAAAGCCCACATAGAAGACGCACAACAGCCTGTGCGATGACGGGGTGTCGAAGGGATCGGGTATCAGGCATAAAACTAAAAATTTTGTCATTATAAATGAGGGGGAGTATAGATTGGGAACCCAAAGTCCATCAGTAGGTAAAGCAAGAACCCCTTACAGAGGTGTTGTAGGGAGGAGACAAGCCAGTCAGGGTACAGTGTAGCAATGATGAACTATGCAACTTTCCTCTAGTTCTTAAATGCTTCCTCCCAGACACTATCATGATCCCAAATCATGATCTTACAAATCCGGCTAGACCAGGGATGTACACTGCAGCTGGAAACATGGAAAATTCAGGACAGATGATCCTTTCAGGACAAGGGGTGAGAGTGGTGATGCCAGGAGGGTGGAGGGAAGGTGGACTAGAAAGGGGAAATTGCGGGGATCTCCTTTTGTCTGCATGCTGTGGCGGCCTGAACTTACCAGCTCATCCTCACCCTACAGGCTTTTAAAACATCATCACAGTAATTTACACAGCACCTTGAGTCTCTTTCACCAGCACAGATGTAAACAACAGAAAACCATGGCCCAAACTTGAACCAGACACTTACCATGTCAGTGTGGGGATGAAAACAAATTTTCTCAGAGAGAAAGATGATAAAGAAAAACTCCCTCGGCCAGAATTCGGCATGTGCAATTTCTCTTGAAGTTTATAAATCCTCAGATAAAACCAAACACTCCTATTGGATCTAAAACACAAATCTTGAGGCATATCCAAGAGCCTTAGCCTAGAATCTAATTTTACTTTCTTACACGCTCGCTTGTGATTATTCATGAATCTTTTAAGAGACCATCAGAACATTTTTACCTTCGCCTGGAGATAAATTTTGCTGGAAAACAAGAAAGCTGGTAAAGTTCTCAGATGGAAACAACAACAATAACAACACACAGCAAGACTTCGCAAGACCTACTGCAGGTGTCTCGGGAAGGACTGAAACACAGGTTCAAAAAATCCAAGTACATTTACCTCAAGGGTTTCCCAAGAACCATGAAATTTCATCTCACATTCCTTGGACTTGTTATCAAGAGACCAATCCCTGGAAAAAAAACACCCTGTTTGGTTAAGCAGAGAGGCAGACCCTCCATCAAATGGACTGGTCCCCACTGTGGGCTCACACATAGGAATACGTGTGAGGGTGGCATGGGACCAGGCGGTGTTCTGTCATGTAGAGGGGTCGCTACGCATTAGAACCAACTTGAAGGCAGTTTGTCACACTGTGCTGGTTTGTGTGTGGCTGTGATGCTAGAAGCTGTGCTGCAGGTGTTTCCAATGCCAGCAGGGTCACCCCAAGTAAGTAGGTTTCAGTGGCACTTCCAGACGAAGAACAGACAGCAAGCAAGGACTCCACTTATAGACTAAGAACAGAGAACAAACACAGACTCCAGGGACTAGAAATGGACAGAGGAGGAGTTGATTTCTCAGAATGGAGTCTGCCTTGGTAACGTGGGCCGGGTAAGCCTTTGGTTGTAGAGCCTTTGGGATCTTCCTGTGCTGATGGGGCAGGACTCAAGGTCAAGAGAAAGAACAAGAAAAATCTGCTAAGGATCACAACTTGGAATGTGTGAAGTAGGAAATGAAGAAAATGAAAGCAGGCCCAACTAGACCCAAAATACGACTGAGTGTATCCCACTTGGATTTTGAAAACATCCCAAGAACAAATTTGATGCATTGAACACTAATGACAGAAGATCTGATGAGCTATGGGAAGATCATCATTCATGAAGAAAGGAAAAGGTCATTAAAAAGACAGGAAAGAGACCTGAGCCCTGGTGGTGTAGTGGTTGTGTGTGGGACTGCAACCCTCAGGATTGACGGTTCAAATCCAGCAGCAGCTCTCCGGGAGCAAGGCTGGGCTTCCTACTCCCACCAGGGCAGTGATGGATGCCACAAAGAAAAAAAAAACAGGGAAGAAAGAGATCAAAATGGATGTCAGAAGAGACTCAAACTTGCTCTTAATCACAGAGTTGCAAAAACAAATGGAAGAAAGCATGAAGTCAAAGGGCTGAATCATTTTTTTTCCAAAGGGCACCTGGAGAAGACAAAGCCAAATATTATAATGAAAAGTACAAAACCTAGCTAGAGTTAGAAAACCAAAAGGGAAAAACGCTCTCAAGATATCTTCACCTGAAAGAACTCAAGAAACAATTCAAGCCTCAAGTTATAATCTTGAAAGATTCTATGGGAGAAATATTAATTGATTCAGGAAGGATTAAGAGAAGATGGAAGGAATACACACTGTATCAAAAAGAGCTGGTCTACAAAAAAAGAAAAAGGAAGAAGAGCTAGTCGACCTTCCACTATGCAGATGAGCAGGAATCAGTAGAAAGAAGTTCAAGCTGCACGGAATACATTAGCCAAAACCAGCCTCCAGAAGTTGCTGAAATACCAATTGATATATTTCAACTAACTAATGAAGCACTAAAAGCACTCACTCATGTATCCTAGGAAATTTGAAAGACAGCTGCCTGGCCAACTGACTGGAAGAGACCCATATTTATGATCATTTCAAAGAAAAATGACCCAAGAGAATGGTCAAATTATAGAAGAATATCATTATTTTCACGTGAAAGTAAAATTTTGCTGAAGCTTATTTAACAATGGTTGCAGCAGAACATTGACATGGATCTGCCATCGTTCAGGTTGGATTCAGAAGAGGACATGATACTAGGAATATCACTGCTGATGTCAGATGGATATTGGCTGAAAGCAGAAAATACCAGATATTTACCTGTGTTTTATTGACTATGACAAGGCATTTGACTTTGCGGACCACAACAAACTGTGGATAACCTTAAGAAGAATGGGGATTCAACGATATTTCCTTGTGCTCATGAGGAACTGGTACATGAGTCAAGAGGCAGTTGTGTGAACAGAACAAGGGACTAGTGTTGAGGTTTAAAATCAGGAGAGGGATGAATCTGGGTTGTTTCTCCTTACCATGTCCTTGTTCAATCTATGTGCTACGCAAATCATCGAAGAAGCTGGATTATATGAAGAAGAATGTGGGAGGAAGACTTGGTAACAACCTGAGATATACAAATGCTAACCTCAAATTTAATTTAGGGAGAACATTTATTACTTCTGAAAAGGGACAGAGGTCCCCTGGAAGACACAGATGTCATCTGGCTAAGGGAGGCCCCAGGATTCAGTTAGCTTAGGGACAAAGCCACCCGTTCATGCTTGGAGGCTGGTGAAGACAGCACAGATACAGGAGGGACTAGAGAAGAACAGGACCGTGATTGGGACACAGACATCATATTAGATGGAAATTGCTTAGAAGATTGGTCCAGAGCCCTCTGACCAAAACAGCCCCTTGAATGACTGATACGGCATGACCCATGACTGAACTGTCCCCATTTAGGGGACCTCTATCAAGGACACAACTAAAAGCAGATTGCCTAACCCAGGACAGGTGGGAGAGGTGGAGGCACCTCCTCTTTCCAACGCAATCTTGTCTGAAGACAAGGTTAGCTGCATCCTTGGTGAAAGACCAGAAAGGCTTCACGGGAGGTTTAATCCCTTTGAAGGTCATGAGGACAAGGGAGCCACCGCACCTACCCGATGAGTCCCAGACAACCAGGGACCACTGCGTTTGTTCGAAAACCCCCAGGCCTGAGCTCAAGGGTCCCTGCCAGACACATTCAAAGAGGCTGCCTGCTCGGGGTCTTTCAGTATTGTCAGTAGGGTCATCCGCTGGGCTACTGCTCCATCAACCTGCTCTGCAGCCTCCTCTTTCCTGCGCCTCCACGTGACCGCTCTTCCGAGAAGCTGCGGCGCCAGTGTCACCATTGCCCCAGCTCGGGGATTCTGCAAAGGGCGTTTGAGCGCTCCTGCCACCCATGCCCTTTTGCAAACGCGGAGGTGCGCAGGTGAGGCTGTTGAACTGGGGAAAGGCGCCGTGACGGGGTGACACACACTGCGGCAGGTGAGGAGAGCTGACAGGATGAGTGCGGAGGCCCTCTGACCGCGCAGTTGGGCAGGACTCATGCCCATTTGATCCTACCACCCGCTGCCTTCGCAGGCGCACCCAGGCATGTTCTGAAGGTGGGCGTGCCTCTCTGGCAAACACACTACCCGGGTGCAAACCTTTTGACATCGCTGGTCGAGGGTCAAAAAGAAAACTCTTTGGGGGCCATTCTTCAAATAGATCTAGCCTCCCTTCCCCCCCCCCACCCCCAATCTCAACTCTCCACAAACCTGGTTTTAACACAGGACCCCTTTCCCCTTTTTTGGTGTTTGGTTTTGTTTCTTGGCAAAGTATCTGTTTCCTTTTCATTTCTCCCTTCCTTTCCTCTAGGAAATCACATCGTTGCCTGAAACACACTCAGTATGCAGCTGCTAAAAAAAATAAATAAATAATGAAAACAAAGCATGTTTTCTTACATAACCCAAACACTATTACGCTATTATCACAGTTGACATTAACAACCATTTCTGTGGTATCATTTCATAACCAGCCCTTAATCAAATTTGCCTGTTTCCAAAGGACGTTTTCTTCCCTGCGATTTATTCAAAACAGGCTCCAACCAAGAGACTCCATCTCCGAGGTGTCTGTTCATCTCCAGAGCCATTTCTCTTCCTTTTGTTTTCATGTTATTGACTTGTTGAACAAAACAGTGTTTTAAGAATTGTCACTTAGGACTTTTATGGTCACGATAAATCTTGATTCTCCACTCAGCCTGTGTATACTTCGCCAGGACAGCCTGACCTGCTCACTTGGGGGTGAAGGGGAGGGTTGGAGTGGTCAGTGTTACACACACACACACACACACACACACACACACACACACACTCGGAAAATGTTCAGGGCCCAGACTTCTTTGCTACACTTTTTCCTCTTGACCTTTTCCCTAGTAAGTCGGAGGCATGGCCCCAGGACAATGAGGATTGGTACCACTGGAATGCAGAGAGAGGAACAGGCAATGTTCAGTTTTCTGACTTTTAAAATAGCCTCTTGAAGCCCACATCAAAAACAATCCTTCTGAAGGCCAAAGCTCTTTACTTGCAGAGAGCCAGGTTCTGTTGAGAGAAGAAAAGCCTCTTGAGAATCAAACCGGGAGGCCGGAAGCACCAGGGACTGGGCTGTACCCTAAGCGCACTGGAAAGAGACTAGAAGGAGAGTCAGACTGAGGCCCCTTTCACTCCAGGGTCCTGAGAGCTGTGACCTAAAGGAAGGCTTGGTGGGGTGAGGCCTGGGGTGGGAGGCAGGGAGCAGCCCGCCTAGAAAGGGACTTCGGAAAGGTTTTATCAGCCCTTGGAATCCATCAAGGCCAATCCAAAACCTCGGGCTCCTCCTCTCCTGCCCTTTGAGGGAAGCCCCCTGCTGCCCTGAGTCCAAAGGCAGTGGGAGCTCCTTTTTCACTCCGAGTGGTCCTTCATGGCCAGCAGCCTGCAGAGCATCCTTCGAGCCCCCAGCAGAAGTGACACTTGCCTGTGCCCGAGTCACTGCTGCACCCGCTTCAAATTGTTTCATGTGCAGAGGACATTAAGTCGGCCGACCCCACCCACAGAAGGGAAAAAAACAATGAAAATCAAACTCCCTGCCATCCAGTTGATTCCAAATTTACAGCCCCCCTCGAGAGCAGGGGACACATGCCCGGTGGCTTTCTGAGCCGGGACGTCTTGTCTTTCTCCGTGGAATGACTTAACAATTTCGGAACCGAACCTTGCCAGTAGCAGCCCCACACACAGTCACTCTACCGCCAGGCGGGCTAGACCAAAAGGGGTGCACTGATCATACTTGGGGGGTGGGGGGCGGGGTGAAACCCAACCCTGAGGGTGACTCGCTGACTTGGAGCCCGAGGCAGACCCGGTAGGAAAGGATCCAACGGCCCCGGTGAGTTTCCGAGACACGTGACTCGCAGGTCAACCTCATTCAAAAGTGCCTGGAAGCAAGGTGCCCTGGGGTGTCCCTGAGCTGGGACCAACTTCACAGCCATCCGTTTCTTTGCCGGAGGACACCGGGAAAACGCACTCCAAAACTTTTGCAAGCCACTGGTGGGAGGCGATTATCCAGCCTGGTTTTACACCAGGACCACTGCGGGGACAGTGGCCATGCTTGGGGCGGTGATGAGCCTGGTTGGCAGTTTGCAACCAATACCATCTCCTCTGGAGGAAGACTGGGCTTTCTACTCATGTAAATGCTCGGGGGCTGGGGGTGGAAGGTGGGGGTGCCCTAGGGGGCATCCTTGACTCAGGGCAGTGAGTTTGGTTTGGGTGTAGTGCAATGCCCTGGCCTAATTGGTTGTCTTCATAATTGGGTGTGTTCTATCAATGCGGACCGTGATCTTTAACCTCGTCTGTGAAAGTCACTTGAAGGAGCTTAAAAGTAATACAGATGACCAGGGCACCCTTCCAAACCAATTGAACTAGATTCTCTGTGGGTTGAACCTCAGATTATTGTACGATTGCGGCTACAATGCTATCTTTGCGAGGCCACTTCACTTTGCTCAGGCCAGGCATTACGGCTCTTCAACTATCTAAACAGTGCACTCCAGTGATCATAGCGACTAACAAGAGCGTATTTATTGGTTTTAGATTTGAAGTTACAGCCAGCAGCGCAGGCAGAAATAGAAGGGTTAAGTGCAGTCAGCAGGGGCAGGCGTTTGGAGAGAAGAAGAGCTGCAGGTGCTGGGAAGAAGGCCAGCAGGGGGTGGGGGGTTGGGGGGGTGGTAAGCGACAGCAGGTGGCAGTTCTATATGGAGCTGGCATCAAGGAGGCCCAGCTTCATGAATGGCAAGGGGGCCTGCCTTCAACAGTCTAGGAGCAAACTGCCGGCAGGCTCAGGGAGGTCCAGCTGTAGGAAGGAGAGGACTCCAGCGACTGTTCTTGGAGACACAGGCAAGAACAAGCAGGGGCCCACAGTAGTAGAGAGATGGTGTCATGTTGGGTCTCAGCACCAGCCCAGAACAAGCGTTGGGGACACAAGCCTGGGTCACACTGATCCAGGGCAAGGAGGATTTCACTTGCTGAATCAATCAATAGCATTTTGTTGCTCTCCTACTCGGTGCTTGCCATATTTCCTGGATGGACATATTCCTGTGATAGCAGTCCAGATGATAAATGACGTCAACTTGGATTAGAAGGGCAGCAACCCCACACTGCAGTGGTCTGATGGAGTCATGGTGCCACATGTGTACATGGGTGCAGACAGATCCCAGCAAGTTCAATGTGAGAGAGAGAAAGAGAGAGAACTGTGAAAGCAGGGACTGGACAGTTTATTTATAACTAACTGATGTGTCTTATTTTTCTCTATAGGATCAAATAAAATACCAGTGTAAAACCTTTTTACCAGCATCTTGATGAACAAACTTAATGATGTTTTACCTGAATGGTTCCATCTCGTGCTCTTTAATGTAATCTGTAACATTCCAACTTTATCTTAACTTTATTGTTTTTTTTTCTAGAACATCAAAGATTCTTTCCCAGACCTTGTCTCAATGGAAAACTCAAGTGTTTCCAGGCAATAACCTCATCTGTACCACTGTGGATACATATCTGATAAACTTCACTAATTCACACCACAGCTGCTCTTCCCATCCTGTCTGACCTTGAACCCGAAAAAAAAAAAAAAAAGAACAATTCCCAGACACTTCAAATGAATCTTCCTCTAAATAAGTATCCATACCAAATTTCCCCACTTCTTTTTTATTAAATGAATGACAAAAGAGTCCACACGGAGTTAGCCAACTCTTATTAAAATCTGGGAAGCCTTTCAAAAGCTTTCATAGTAGATGGTCCTGTTGAATATCTATATATGTCGTTGATGGGAAATACTTTTACTGACACGGTCCCTTTGGACATGTTACCAGCAGAGAGCAGTCCCTGGAAAGGGCGTCAAGCTTGGTAAAGGATTGGGGCATGGAAAAGAGGAAGCCCCTTGACAAGATGGATTGACACAGGGGCTGCATCTTAAGGACAATGTGAGGCTGGCCCAGGTCTGGTGGTGCTTTGTTCTGTTGGACCCAGGGTCACTGTGAATCAGAACTGCCTGCACCTGCCCGGGAGGCCCCTGACGACCACAACAGGATGCTCCCTGGTGGTTGGTTTGAACATTCCCGTAGGTGAGGACTGCTGGGACACAAGCACCCCTGTCTTTCTTTCTGTAGAGAACTCTTCCCTCACACCAGCCTTTAAAAATGAAGATGACGCGAGAGAGTAACTGAACTATCCCAACTTGGTTGACACTCTGTCTGGCCTTGTTTTCCATGGCACATGAGGTGAAGTTTGGGGAGTGGGGTGGAGGGGAGTAGTAAAAGGACATGGGCTTTGAAGTCACCGAAAAAGCCTTGAGTTTGCACATAGACTCACCCTCCTCCTCGCCCTGTAATTGTGGGCAGTTCATGTAACCTGCTAAGTCTCAGTTTCATTGGCTATAAAATGGGGATGATATTCATTCACTTGTGAGGATTAATGAGACAATCTGCATGAAAGCTTCAATCCAGCACCTGGCAGTGCAGAAGAATGCTCATTAAGTAGCAACTCTTTTTAATAATAGCTACTAGGGATGTCCTGATCATTATATATATATATATATATATATATATATATATATATATATACACACACACACACACACACACCTGATCTTTCTCCATGCCATAATCCAAAGCAGATGTATCATTTCATCTAGTATTAATCATTTTGGGTTTTTTTTGGGGGGGGGTGGATTTTAATTTTAATATTGTACAAATGGTTTATAGCCATGTACACAATAGCTTTAATATTTTATTTGTTTTCTTAAAGGACTTACCATGTAATTCACAGATTGTATAATGCAATAGTTCAATCAGGTTAAGAAGAGTTGTCCAATGATCACCACCATCAATTTTAGAACATCTCCATTTTTATACTCATTGCTATTATCTCCCCATTTTCTCCCAACCTCCCCAATATTTACATTTTATCATAAAAATTAATATTTGAGACACCACATGCCTTCACTGACCCATGGCACTACAGGGGCAGCACTGGAGACACAGTGCAGGAATTGTGCCTGGTCAGAAACTGCCCCCCCCACCCATGCCACCCTACTTCCACACACACACCAGGACAAAACATGAAGGGAGCAGCAGGAAGGGCTTGGCACCTCATCAGACCTGATTGAAAAACATTTATAAGGGTCAGCAGACAGACTGGAGCTATTTATTGGCTTTTGTTGTTGTTTTTGTTCATGTTTATCTATAGAAGCTAGGCAGGATTGTTTACAATTCTGAGAAGAAAACAATAGGATTGACAGTTCTCAGGGGACACAGGAGAGGAGGAGGTAGAGGAAAGAGAGGGGAGAGCCAACAAAAATCAGAGACAGGGGAACAACCAGAGATTTAAAACCACGACGAGGAGGGCATAGAATGCCTGGTGGGGTTTGATCAAGTGCAATGTAGCCAAAAGGAATTACTGAGAGCTGAATGAAGGTTGAACATGATAGTGGGATAAGAGGAAAGCAAAAGGAAATAGGAAGAAACTAGGAGGCAAAATACATTGATAGGAGTGTAAATATAAGAGTGCATATGAAAATATATTAATATATAATGATAGCGATATAGGCCTATATACATATATTTATAAGTTGAGTATTGATGTAGCAGAGGGACATTGGGCCTCTACTTAAGTAGTCCTGCAATGCAAGAACACTTAATTCTAATAAACCGGTATTCTGTGATGCTCACCTTCCCAACATGATTACTGAAGACAAAATAGATGTATAAGCAAATGTGGTGAAGAAAGTTATGGTGCCAGTTATTAGAAGATATAGCATTCAGGGTCTTAAAGACTTAGAGATAAACAAGCAGCCATCCAGCTGAGAAGCAACAAAGCCAACATGGAAGAAGCACAACAGCCTGTGTGATCATGAGGTGCCGATAGGATCGGATGTCAGGCATCAAAGACCCAGAACAAAATTATCATATGAATGTGAATGAGGAGAGTGTGGAGACCTAAGGCCCATCTGTAGACAATTGGGCATCCCCTTAGAGAAGGGTCACAAGGAAGTGATGAGCCAGTCAGGATACAGTATAGCACCAATGAAACACAACTTTCCTCTAGTTCTTTAATGCTTCTTCTTCCCCACTATCATGGCCCTAATTCTACCTTACAGATCTGATTAAACCAGAGCTTGTACATTGATACAGATAAGAGCTTGTGGGCTGAGCCTCGGTGACATACTGGTTGAGTGCGGGACTGCGGCCCACTGGCTTGGTGGTTCAAATCCAGCAGCAGCTCTCCAGGAGCAAGGCTTAGTCTCTCACTCCCACCAGAGGGCAGTGATGCCCCCCCACAAAAAACAAACAAACAAACAAACAGATAAGAGCTTTCAACATAGGCAATCCAGGACAGATAAAGCCGTCAGGACCAATAATGAGAATAGCGACACCAGGTGGGGAAAGGGAAGGTGGGACGAGAAAGGGAGAAGCGATCACAATGATGTACATAGAACCCCTTTCCAGGGTGACAGACAGTAGAAAAGTGGATGAAGGAAGATATCAGTCAATTTAAGACATAGAAAAAAAAAGATACATTATTAAGGGTTCATAAGGGAGGGAGGGTGGTGTAGGGGGGAAATGAGCTGATACCAAAGGCTCAAGTAGAAAAAAAATGTTTTGAAAATGATGATGGCAACATATGTACAAATGTACTTGACCCAATGGACATATATATGGATTGTGATAAGAGCTGTAAGAGTCCCCAATAAAATGATTTATTAAAGAAAAGAGATTGAAAGTCAGGTTTTATGGAAAGAATTACTCTGTACAGTGTCCTTCCTTGTGGCATTCTCGCTAGTTCCTACTACAGGCTTTGCTTCCAATGGTCTCATGTTCCTGATGCCTTTCCCTTTCTTCTTTGCTTTAGCAGTGTGTTTCCCAAAGTGGGTGATAAAATCCACTAAGTTGGTGGTTCTGGACTTTCCTAATGCTGTGTGATGACCCCCAACTATAACATTTTTTTTTATTGCTACTTCATCACTGTAATTTTGCTACTGTTATGAATGGCAGTGTAAATATCTGGTATGCAGGATGTATTTAAAGCATAATGATTAAACACAAAAACAATATGTAGCTATAATTCACAAAGTGCTGCTATACCTTCAGTACTGCTGCTTTTAACACAGCAGCTGCTTTCTACACGTGTGACTGGTCTGCATAAGTACATTATGGGGTCAACCCTGTCACACACACCTGTATTTGTATGGGGTGTATGTGATGGAGTTGACACAATGATGTCATCACACTGGGTACTTACATGTGGGCCTATCTGCATGTGGGTGAACCTGCCAGAAGACAGACAGAAGGAGTGCTGTCTCGGTTCATAAGATCGTTGGAGGGACTGCAACCCACTAGGTTGGAGGTTCAAATCCAGCAGCAAGGCTGGGCCTCCTACTCCCACCAGTGGTGATGGCCCCCCCCCCAAAAAAAAAAGAAAAAGGAAAAAAGACCGTTGGAAATATGTGCTTCCAATGGTCTTAGGTGACCCCTGTGAACGGGTCATTTGATCCTTAAAGGGGTCTCAAATCCCTAAAGGGAGAACTGCTGTACTGAGGCTGCTGGAACAATGGTGTGTGTGTGGGGGGGGGGGGATGGATTTGAAAGTGGGGGTTACAGCCCCACTTGATCCTGAACTGTGAGCTATAGCACACAGTTGCTGGTATTTTTGAACTGCTGATCTTGCAATCCCTGCCCAATGTGTAGTCACTGTACCAACCAGGGCACCTCTATCTTTAACCCGGATATACTGAATTAGACTCCATCTTTAACCTAGATATACTGAATTACACTTCATACTGTAACCTGGAGATACTGAATTACTTTTCATCTGTAACATGGATATACTGAATTACACTCCACACTTTAACCTGGATATATCGAATTAGATCCACATTCTAAACTGGATAAAATGAATTAGACTCCATACTCTAACCTGAAATACTGAATTAGACTCCATTTTTAAGAGGGATATGCTGAATTATACTCCACACTCTAACCTGGATATACTGAGTTAGATTCCATCTTTAAAAGTATCCACAGGTGATTCTTACCAGAGTCTACATTTTGATACCATCTTGTTAAAATGGTGGATTCTGATTCAGTAAATCTGAGTTGAAAATGGAAATTCTTTGGGTGGAGGTGTGGAAGGGGTGAGGAGGTAGACGGAACCGGAAAGACTGGTTTGGAAGCCCTTTTCAAATGGTATATGATTGTGTCTGTTAAAAGATCAGGCACTGGAGGAGGCGGCCTAGTGTAGAGTATTAGTTAACTGTCGGGCTGCATAAACAATTTCTTCTTCAGAGAGCAAAAGGACATTTGACTTTTTCAAGATGTTTTTAAAGCAATACAAGGTATGCACATAATCTTGTTTTCTGACAGATTCTTAAAAAATTTTGGCATATTAATGACCCCACTTAACAGTCCTGATGATGGGAGCCAGGGGAAAGCTTTTTTCCCCCCTTTCTGAACAATGGCTGAGAAGGGAATTCTAATGAATATTTTGGCACACGTATCTTATTTTCTGGCTGTTTTAGGACCCAAGAGCTAGCAGGTCATAATTAAAGCCAATAATGGCAACTCCAGACAGTTACCCAAATATTTTCCTGGTGTTGTCAATTCTCTGCATTAAATGATTTAACATCATAGCTGGGGAGTGTGGAACATAAACGCAGTGGGAGGATTAAATGCTGATATGCAATCTGGAACATTTGCTGTACGTTGCCCCCGAAAGATGTTTATTATATTCAAAGGAATTATGGTATGCTTTTCTTAGAAGATAATTTTCAAGTGCCTTTTCAGAGCAGAGCACAAATGTTGGACTTGAAACACAACAGAACCATGTGTTCTGTAGGAGAGACAAAGACCCCATGTTTGGGGGCAAGACCTCCTGTTCTGGTAAAGAAACAACCTTCCCTTATCTCCACCGCACCTTTCAGGAATATTCTTCTTGATCCCCAAGGACTGCTGATGGCGGTGGATGCAGTTATGAGCTCTGAGAGGACCCACGTGGCTCATTTCTCGAAAGAAACCCACAAAGACATCTCTTGGCAAAGTCCAGCAGATTTCGAATCTTAGAAGGAAGCACTTCGAAGTCATCTTTGTTGGTTTGTTTTCCCCAAATGAGTTTTGAGCCATGCAAAATCTCTCAGCAACCTACCTCAACATCAACCCAACTTTAAGTGTTTCCTCCCAGATGCAGACTTTGTGGCTCACTTTCAAGCCCGGCTTTGAACAGCGTCATGCTGTTTTGACCCCTTGTTGATAATTTGCATCTCCACCCAACATATACTGAATTACTTAATCTACATTGGGGAGGGGGCAGTTGACACAGCAAATTGGTTTTCCAATCATTTCGTCATACAGGAATTGTTCTGTGGTCCCCGTTAGAAACCACCCCCCCCCACACACACACATATATCCGTGTTTTCTCCATTTCCACCCGTTGGTTTACACCTCATCCTGCTAATAATCTTTGCTCCTGGACAAATATTTCTTTGATCTCATCTAGTTGGTGCTCTGAGGAGTATGATGTCTATTATGGGCGTTCTAGTTGATTTTAAAGGCCCATCCATTATTTGGTTGAAAGTTGACCTCTGGGATGGTCTTGGTTCCACACGAGAAGGGGAGGGCCCCACTCTCAGGGTTCTTCTTCTTCTTTTTTTTTTTTGTGGGCATCACTGCCTCTGGTGGTCATGGGCGCTACCCAGCCGCCGCTGGATTTGAACCGCCAAGCTCGCGGGCTGCAGTTCCCCACTCCACCACTTACGCTACCGGGGCTCAGCCCTCTCAGGGTTCTTTATAGCAACAGAAGTCTCTCCAGGGGGTCGGGTTAAAATGTAGATGTGGATTCATTCTATCGAGGGTAGAAACACAACTGCTCGTAAGGGATGGAGCCCAACAGACTGGCTCAAAGTCCTCCTCTCCAGTGGACCGGAGAGAGTTCTAAAGCACCATTTGGGGATGAAATAAACTGACCAGTCACTTCTTACAGGCAAAAGTAGGTTTGCTCTGGAAAACAGTTCAGCGAAGCCTGGGTTCCCAGCTCGAGGGCTGCGCCGTGGCAGTGGAAACTTTCCAGCCACAGCTTGGAAGTTGGGAGCCAAGCACAATACGAAGGCAAGGAAAACATTTGAGGCCCAACCAGACGGTGGTCTTGGCACTGCCGGCTCTAGAGCCCAGAGCTCCCGCAGCAGTGGAGCGGTGATGTCATCCTCGGAGGTCTCAGAGCCCTGAGGGGCCTCAGAGACGAGGCGGAGGGTGGGCATGTCCGTCTGCTCCGTGTGAGGCATGGTTGGTGCCGAGCGTGTCTAGCGAGTCGATTCTCGAACTGCTTCGTAGGCAGTCACCTTCAGAAGCACATTGTCAGACCTGTCTTTCAAGGTGTCTCTGCATGGGTTTGATCTGCTGACCTTTCAGTGAGTCATCATGATCTTAACCCTTTGGGCTACCGGGTGGTTTCCTTCCTAGTCATGCTTGGTCTTCGGTCACAGCCGGGCTTCTTTGTGGATCCCACCGGTGGGAAGGAGCAGCTCCTGGCCCTTCGAGCGGAGACCAGGGGATTCCCAGCCACAAGCCCTGCCTTTGGGGCCAGGCCATCCACTGAGAGTCACTTCCCATCTGGCCTCTGGTTTAGGGAAGAGAACTTAAAAAAAAAAAAATTCGTTCGTCAAGCCTCCTGAGGATTGTCAGAGCTTATTCGAAAGGGCTCTCTGCTCTGCACATTTTAAGACAGCAGTGTGTCTGGTTCTAGGTGCCCTGGTTGTGGTGTGGTTACCTGTTGGGTTGTGATCCTCAAGGCCCACAGTTCAAAAGCACCAGCTGCACCTCAGGGGGGATTAAGGCCAGGCTCTCTAATCTAGTAGACAGATGAAGTCCAGGAAGCTCACAGGGCCAGTTGTACCCTGTCTGCGGGTAGCTATGAGTCGGCATGGCCCCAATAGCTGTGAGTTTGTTTTGATTTGGTTCCTAGTGCCTGTTTCTGGGTCAGCCAGCTGACTGGAGCAGAGATGAGAGAATTCCGTCATACTTAGTTTTCAAAGTCCACAGGGTTAAAAAAAAAAGGTAAGACTTTGCTGCCCCCTGCTGTTGTTTTAGGATTACATTCTTCAACCGATTTTAGGATTGTGTGTTGGCTGAGTGTAGCAAAAGACCTTGAAGAACTGGGGAGATGTGAGGGACAGATGAGCCTGTGTGTGTAGCTGGGCACCGGTTGGCTTGCCATTTCTTAGGAGGGACTGTTGAGGCCATATGGGAGAGCTCCCCTTTCAGGACAGGCCCTCCTGTC
The DNA here is from genome assembly GCA_004026705.1 of Nesogale talazaci. Lineage (NCBI taxonomy): Eukaryota > Metazoa > Chordata > Mammalia > Afrosoricida > Tenrecidae > Nesogale > Nesogale talazaci. The sequence goes on along the minus strand of PVJH01010260.1, from coordinate 30,936 downwards.
TGAGCCAACCCTTGGTAGAGCTTGCTGGGCCTTCGGAGAAAAGAGAAGACTCTGACCCCAGATCTTCCCGAGAAGCTCATGTTAATGACGTCCCTAAGACAAACCCTCGGGTTCCCATAGGCTTGGCTGCCATTTCCTCACGGGCATCAGTGACGTCAGGAGAGCCATAAAGGAAGGCACATTCCCTGAGCCCAGACAGTCTGCTCACAGGTGTGGCCCTGAGCAGGGCCACCGAGAAGTGTTCTCTGAAGAGGTGACTAAACTGCGCCACCGGGAAGTGTTTGCAGGAGAGGTGGCTGTAAATCGAGCCACCGGGAAATGTTCTCAGAAGAGGTGGCAGTGAACTGTGGGCTGATATACATTTGTGGCATCTGCAAAGGTTTTGCTTCTCCCCCTCTCCTGGGGAAATGGAGGCTGAGCACAGTAGTACCCTAAGGAGGAGGAGTCTCTGGATGAGAGAAGGCTGCCCCCCAAGACTTGAGGTGGCATTAGATGAGGAGGAGGAGGAGGTCAGGCAAGGCGGCTCCTTCAAGCAGAGGGACAGAGCCCGGGAGAGTGAACAGTTGTAAACTTACATGGACCTGATAAGGGCCCTGAGTCACGCGAGGCACCCCAAGGATAGAGACTCTGACTTGACCATATTCGTGTAATAGTAGCTTGTTACTGGATCAAATCAGAAAGTGGGAGTTCCCTCCTAGCAGTCTCCGGGAAGGTCCACTTGTTTGTAAAGGTTTTTTCCCTTCTTTGTGTGTGTGAATCTTTCCTTACGAGATCTTTTTTCATTGGTAGAAATAAATGATTCTACTCTATGTGCCTTCCTTTAAATGTCACCTCCTTCCCTTTTTTTAAAGGTAAGATTTGGGGATTTTTAGATGGTGTCTGCTGTGACTATAGGAGAAATACTGCAAGTGAATTCCTGTCACAAAGAGCACTTTATTTTCTCACAGCTTTACCATCTAGTCCATTCCATAAGACTCTCCTGGCTCAGGAGTCTGGGAGTCTGCAGTCAAGATATTGACTCTGGGCCCGAGAGTCTAGGGGAAGGTTTTCTCTCATGTGAGCACTGGGCAAAGGACTTGGTGTCCTTCAGGCTGTTGTCCAGAGCCGGTCTTCATGTGGCCTGGACATCTCTTTCCCGTCTCCGCTGGCCAGCTTGCTTGTTTAATCTTTCTTTTATATCCCAAAGAGATCGACCTTCTACTAATCCCACCTCATTAACAGAACCAGGACAACTCATTCCCAACTGGGATTATAAACACAGGGATAAAGTTTAGGATTTACGGCACATATTTTGGTAGGACCTAATTCCATCTGGAACAGATGGACATGGAATGAAGTACAGAACGGACTTTGAGATCTCTGCCAGAAGAAAAGGAGGAGGAGGAGGAGGAGGAGAAGGCGGTGGCAGTTCTGTGTGGTAGTGTTGAGCACTGAAGGTATGAGTTGTCGATGACTTGACCGGCAGCGGTTGGTGGCTTTTTGATCAAGAAGTGCCTGGTATTAAAGCTGGCCACATAGAAGCATGCAGGTTGAATGAATGATCAAGCGTGCCGTCTGTTTTTCTCCCTAGAAGTTGTGGGAGATCTGTATGTGAGAAAGGAGGTAGAAGGGAGTAGCAGGAGGAGGCTCAGAGATGTAGGAGCCCCGAGTAAAATGACTTTAAAAAGGAAACATCTCGGCTGAATCCCGGTGGCATAAGTGTGGGACAGCGGTCCGCGGGCTTGGCGGTTCAAATCCAGCAGCGGCTCGCAGGAGCAGCACTGGGGAGCGCCCACGACCACCAGAGGACATGGAACGAACAAATAAAACAAACAAATAATAAAAAGAGGAAGCATCTCAATGTTCATTAAGTAGTCAGTCTCTGGGCAGAAGGACGCAGGGTAGCCAAAGGGTGACTGGAGGACAATTTTGTATAAGCTTCAAAATATATGCATCAAGTTTACAAAGTAAACATAGCTCTTGGGAAAGAATCAAACAAGGGGGTTATGATGATATACAAAATTCCTACAATCTATGCCTCATTCGCTAACTATGACCATTGTTACTATATTACCCAAGCCTGACTGTGTTTATACCTCATGCATTTTTCTTGTTTATGTCCCTGTTGTTTTTCCCTTGGATTTTGTAAGGGGTTTGGGAACGTTCCAGTCCGTCTGAGCTGTGTGAATTAGAGTTCAAGGAAGGAGTGTGTGGAATGTTAAAGAAGTTCCAGGGGCATCCTGGGGGAGAGCGAGTGCCAGAGAGGCAATGGGCGTGACAGCAGGAGGTGATGAGGGAGACCCGGCAGGAGGGGACCCTTAAGGGCAGTGGGTTGGGCTAGTGGTTTCACTTTCCTTCCCCTCCTGGAGAGTCTCTGGACAATTTTCAGGCCTTGAAGGCTTTGGAAGCCAACCCTTTCTCAGAAGGGCAATGAGTTTGGCGTCTTGTTTTGAGCGGCTTGATAACCCTCCCTTCCCAGTCTGTGCAACTGTTGGTTATTTGGTCTGCGATGCTGTTGTTGAACTTGTAGTTTGGGTGGGTTGACAGAGCACCTTAGCTTCCCCTCCAACAGCGTGTGCACATTTGGTTTCGTGACGTTGGTTGCGGTGCCCTCAGGGAAGCAGCACTTCATCCACTTCCTCCCTGGGTGCCCTGGCTCCACGTCCCTCCTTCCTGAGCTTGGATTTTGTTTGGGGGCAAACGCTGCCCATTTGGGGCTCCTGTGGTTGACTGATGCTATTACTCACTTTACAGACTGGTCTACTGCTTCATTGAAAATTGATCACTGGGGGTGGGACTCAGGTCGGGGCCCACAATTTTGGGGATTCTCTTTGGCTTTTAGGGTGGTCTTTCTTATGACTTTGCATGACACTCTCCCCTCTACCCCCATATCTGTCCAGGACCGCCTACTATGATCCCTTTCAGAATGGTTGGTTATGGTGACTGGGAGTTCTGCTCTTCAGGCAGTTAACTATGTGGTCCATGAAACTTCTGGACTCAGTGTTTTCTAGAGTCTTTGGTTTACTTTATTCTTCGACCCAAATAGGGAGGGACCAATAGTTGCATATTAGATGACAAGATTTCTTGTGCTTTCTAGAAGTTTCCTGGTTTAGAAGTCAGAGCTGGAAGGCCCATAGTGCTTCTGTTCTTCGGCATGGAGAAGAGAAATACATAGAGTTGTTGCAGAGAGAATGGAAAATGACCCTGAGGTCGGTGGGTTGGTCAGGTGGCTTCTCAAGGAGAAGACCTTTATCCTGACACATGCAAAGGCATTGTTATGCTTCTGGCCACCCGGAAGGAGCCCTGCTGGCATAGTAGTGGCCAGCCACCAAAGGTTGACGGTTTGAATCCCTTGACCCCTCCTGGGAGATCTGCTTCAGACGGTCTTGGAAGTGTTATGGGGCAGTTTTACTCTGTCTGAAAGGGTTGCTTCGGGCCTGAACTGACTTGATAGCAATGGACTCTTTGTCTCTGGTCACATGACAGAGTGCATCCCATGTCAAGCACAGCCGCCACCCGTCTGTCAGGGGAGGCCTGCATGTTGTTACAATGACAAGCAGCTTTCAGGGATGCTTCCAGGCCAACACCAAGCAGGCAGAAAGGCCTGCCAGTCTACTTCTGAAAACCAGCCAAGCCTAACACCTGTGGCTTAGCCGGCTTCGATTTACAACTGACCACAGGAGTGACACAAGCTCAGGCAGCCTTTCTTTTTGTGGGGGGTGGCTGGGTGGTCGCGAACCAGAGCACCTGGCCACTGGCTGCACAGAGCAACCACAGTCCCACAAGCCCATGGGGTGGAGTTCAGGCGTCTGTGTTTCCTACCTGTTTTCGAGAGCCCCTTCTTGCCTTGTCTGTTGTGCCTAGCAACTGGGATGCTGTCAAGAAAATACAGCAGGCCTTCTACAAGCTCAGCAGGAGCACTTCAAAATATTGCATTAGCCTTTTGTCCCTTCCGTCTGTTTTTCCTAGAACAAATGTAATCTTAGGCGCTACACATTCTGTTCAAACAGCTCTGCTGGTGAGTCACGGCAAGTTAAGCCGCAGACGTGGTATTGTTTTAACCATGTCAGGCTGGAAATGCCAAGGTTGAACAAATGCTCACTGGTGGGGGAGGGGGGGGGAGTTGGTGATATGCTCGCACACGTGTTTGGAGGCATAGCTCAAAATGGCAGGAGGGAAAGCCATACCTCCAATGAGCAGGTCAGCACACTGTGGCTCAGGAGCACAAAAGAGCTCCCAGAGTGCCACGCGACGGGGGGGAGGGGTGTCTCTGCAGGCTCACTCACTCCTCAGGCCCTGAGACCCGCGCAGGTTTTACCCCTCCTTCCCCAGTGGACGGAAACTTGGGAGATGTCGCCAGGACGCCATGCACAAGGGTCAAAGGAGCCTCTAGATGCTCTTAGGAAGAACGGAAAGCTTGAAACAGAACATCTTGCCACGACTTGAAAGGTCATTATCTCGTTCACACTTACATCAGACTCTAAATATTGTCAGAAAACGGCCTTGTTTGCCAGCACCGCAAACAGTAAAAAGCTCAAAATAGACCACAGAAAGCGTCAGGGCCAGTTCAACAGAGGCTGGCCAGGAGCTTCAAACCTGACGCTGCCCTACCAGAACCCTCTGCAGGAAGGAGACTCAGAGGCTGCTTCTTCATGGAAATAGACCGAACTGGCCCCCATCAAGTCTATCCACACTCTGACCCAAAGGGGCCAGGTAGAACTGCCCCTGTGGGTTTCTGAGGTGGGAAGGAGACAGCCTCGTCTTTTTTTTTTTTTTTTCTGGTGGCATCACTGCCCCTGGTGGGAGTGGGAGGCCCAGCCTTGCTGCTGGAGAGCTGCTGCTGGATGTGAACCTCCAGCCCTGTGGGCCGCAGTCCCACACACAACCACTACGCCACCGGCCCAACAGCCTCGTCTTTCTCCCTCTGACTGATGGTTTCAAACTGCTGACCTCCCGGTGAGCAGCCCATTCCCGTAATCCTCAGAGCCACGGGCTCCTTGCAGCTGTTGACAGGAAAATGTATGCTCACGGTTCTTCAGAAATTGCCCAAACCTTTCAGCACCCATGAGTGTCTACAATCTGCAATCCGGGTCCAACAAGAGGACGTGGGCTGGAAGGGGGACACTCTTGCTCCCCAGAGAATGTCTTCAGGCAAAAACCGAGTAGTCCTGAGGGCCCACCGGGTTCTGACTTGGACTGTTTAACCTCCAGGACAGAGGCTCACATCCACCAGCCACTCCCAGGGGGTCAAAATGAGACTTTCTGCTCCCGGAAAGACTGGATTTCATGCCAGTGAATCTGTCTAACACTAGCCGCACTTAGACCTCTGGAGGCTGCGCCCTTCCCCCTTCCCAGATGCAGCTTGGTGTCTCTTTCAAGCAGAGGACCCAGGAGCTATCAGCTGTGCCCTCCTGCTGGCCCCACCCTCTGCAGGCCAGCACCAGGTCACCTCCTGCCAGGCAAGGGCTGGGTCGAAGTCCAGGGCCGTTCTCCCGAAGAAAGCAACTCCAACACCCGCAGCTCCCAGGACTGCACGGGGCTGTGCTCCAGAAGCGATTCACAAACTTGCCATTTGGAACTGCGACGACGTTCCCCGAGAGGAACACCGTTACGCGCGGGGCGAGGTTCTCCGGTTAGCGAACCCCGAGTGGAAGGGGACAGCGTGTTGTAGACTCCGCCTGGTGGGTAGTTGGTGCCCGCGGGCTCCTCCTTCCCATTCGTGGGCATTTGCTGACCGAGGCACGGCACTAGCCTTGTGGAGCGCTCCAAGCTGCCTCCGCCTGCTGGAGTGAGCTGACTCAGCAGCCCTTGGGAACCCTAGGGTGACTTAGACGTCCCCAGCTGTATGAAACGTCCGCTTCCCTTTTTGACCTAGATATTTGAGGCCGAAGGTGAAGGGATAGTGAGGTAAGTTTTTCCGTAGCTAGTTTCTTCAAGATAGCTTGTGGGTGGATCAGACAGGCATGGGGGAGGATGATAACACCACTGAGTACAGGGTGCATACAACAAGTAGCCTTTACAACACTGGGAGAATGCTTACCTAGGGAGGCTTTGGGATTCACTCCCCCCAATCTGTTTTTTTTTTTTAATGATTTTAATGAAGGTATCCACACCTCTCCACTCCATTTCTAGAGGATTAGGCCTAATGTCATCCTATTTTCAGACCCTCGTTGTGACTCCAATGGTGAGTGCTAGGTTAATCCAGGCCAATGAGTTTGTAGAAGTTTGCTGGCTGCTTTCGGGAAAAGTAGTGCTACCTCTTTCCCACTTGGTGGGACATATTCAGTACCAGTAGCTACCGAGAGCTGCGCGGAGACTACAATCGGGCCCAGCCTCCATGGAGGCCCCTCCCTGTGGGTGGGCGACAGAGACCAAGGGAAGAGCTCCATGAAGTGGTTGATTTGTTGACTCAGCCTACCCTGGGCCTCGTCTATCCTGAATTCAACTTCTGTTGTTCCACGTGTGAGCCAGGAATGCCTTTTACCATGATATTTTCAGCTGAACTTTCTACTTTCTGTAATGGAAGAGGCCCTAACTGATAGACCACCGCAGCATATATTCAATGTGTATAGAAGATACAGCACAGAACTTGACTTAGGGACAGAATTCCCCCTTTAGCCCAAGGCATTAGTGGCCCAGATCACAGTGTCTTAGGCCTTCACCGGGGTTGAAAAGGATAGGTTCTAGCTCAGTAGATTCGGACCAGAACTTCGTTTGGCTTGGCGCTTACAGATGTTGTCTGAATGGAGAGGGTGGGAAAGCACGGACTTCCTGGGCTGGTCCTAGTTTTGGAATCAGCCCTTTGCAAGGAGGAGCAGACTTCAGAAGCCTCATTTTCTCAACGCCTGGGAAGGTATATACAATGAGGCAGATGGGATGACAAAGAAGGAAGGAAGCGGAGAAGCTTGACTCACTAGAGGAATAAGGAAAAGGGTGAGCCTCCCTTTTTCATCTTTCCTCTGTTCGTCCTCATGTTTCTCCCCACGATCACTTCTCCCCGGAGCTGGAGAAGAAGGCAGAGTGAGTTAGCAAAGACTCCAGTTTCCAGACTAAAATGTAGATTCAGACTCCCATGGGAGGTTGGTAGTAGGAGCCCTGGTGGTGTATTGGGTTATGCATTGACCTGCTAACCTTAAGGTCAGCAGTTTGAAACTACCAGCCCCTCTGTGAGGGAAAAGATGAGGCTTTGTACTCCCGTTAAGATGGACCATTTTGGAAACCCCCAGGGGCAGTTCTATTCTGCCCTCTATGGTCACTATGAGGCAGAATGGACAAGACCGAAGGACACCTGATCTCCTAAAGCCTTTGCTTGAAGACCGGGAAGGACAATGGGTTGTATTGTGACTATGGTTGCAGGGAAGGATACATTGTGCATTCCTATCTTAGATGTAAGTCAGATCTCTGTCAATGTATCACTCCCAGGTGTAGGCCCAACTCCTTAGAGAGAAGGGGCAGCAATAAAAGACTAAATTAACAGACAGTTGGCCCATGTTGGTAAGAACCTTGGCTCCCATGACATTGCTGTTTTGGGTTCTTGCTATCCAAGAGGGTGGAGCGGATCTGTCCCAGTTTAGCCAGTGCTTTTGAGTGTATGCAAAAACACAGGCTAGAGTGGGAGCATAAGAAAACTTTACTTCACAAAAATGTGTCAAGGCCATGGACCAAGGACGTCAAAAGTCCACTCTCATGCAGAATGCATTGAAGAGTGGATTGTTGAGGATGCAGTGAGGGTAAAATTTAGCACCCTATGACCAATTTAAATTTGTTCTAGTTTTTTTTTTTTTGGGGGGGGGGGCATCACTGCCTCTGGTGGTCGTGGGTGCTACCCAGCGCAGCCACAGGATTTGAACTGCGAAGCCTGCGGGCTGCAGTCCCACACTCAACCACTTCCGCCACCAGGGCTCAGCCCTTGTTCTAGTTTTTAAGTGCTTTCTGCTTTTTTTTTTTTTTTAAACAATTGAGGCTTTTCTGTTTTACTTTATTATTGTTGTTAGTTTTACTTAAAATGCTTTTCTGTATATGATATCCCAGACAGGGAAATCTACAGAGACAGTAACTGGAGTCATGGTTCCTCGGGGGTGTGGCAGGGGGAGGTGTGGGGAACTGAGGAGCTTGTAGCAATGAGTAGAAGAATGAAGAAAATGCTCTAAAACGGGTTGTTCTGATGATTGCATAACTCTTCTGGGTGGGACTGAATGATTGAAGTGGGACATGTGAATTGTTTGACAATCAACCTGTTATAAATAAAGGAATAAGTAAGCGAATGAATGAATAAATGGATCAAGAGGGCCATTCCAACAGGGAGATGGCTGCCTGGACGTGAAAAGAGAATTCCAGCATGAGCCGACTGGAGCAGGCTTCAACTGCCATGGCCTTATCTGAACACAAGATTTATGAATAGGGTCAAGAATTGCCCTTAGCCTTTATCAGTCACATTCCATTAATGCCTCATAACAAATTCACGGTCATTTACAAGTCCAGTTGTTTTTTACATGAACTGCTGCCAGTAATTTGTACAGTTGATTTATTTTTTTAATTTTTTTAATTGAAAACTTTTCATTAGAGTCCACTTCGGCCAGCGGGGTTTATTTCAGCTCGTTCACTGCCAGATCTGGGGGCAGAGACTGCTTCAATTTCCCAACCTTCTCCTTGTCGGTGATGACCAGGGTGTAGAGGTATCTGCTGCACCTCACCTTGAACTTCATGTTATCCTTATTCTCCTTGATCTTGACAGACTTGGCGTCCTTTCGCCGGGCTGTGAGCAGGAAGTTCTTGATCTCTTCAATTTTGCGAGGCATGGCGATGAGATGCGGACCGGCACTGGCCGGGACACTCACAGACTGATTATTTTCTTAAAGGAAATGTAGAACTTCATGCTTTTGGATTATTGGATATCTTGGCTCTTCCATTGATGAATGATTTCTCTATACTTTGTGTGGACCTTCTCCCTCATTGGAGCCGTGCATATAAATACTGGCAACAGTAGGTTTTCTGTGACGTGCAAAGGGTACCTGTAACCCGGTGTGAGAAATTTTCCACTGTGGACACCCAGTTACTAATCAACCCTCTGTATTGATGACTACATCGAACACTGCTTTTGATAGCACTCACTCTCCTTGCCTTTTTCAGCCCAGGGAATGAGAACTTTGCTCGGTGCTTTACTGAACTCAAGCTCCTTTGTCCTTTGAAATCAAGAAATTTTGCCCTCTGGAAGTCTGACTCTGACATCCAGACCCCAATCCCAATGACTGCCAAGAAGTTGCTTCTGACTCAGAGTGGTGCTATTTAGGATTTCGGAGTCTGTACATTTTGGGGAAGCAGTGAGTCTCATCTGTTTCCTGGAAAGTGGCTGGTGGGCTTGAATCCCCAACCTTGAAGTTAGTGGTTCCATGTCCACCCCACAGCACCACTAGTGCTCCATGGCACTGGCACAAGACCTCTCGCACATGCTTGCCAAACTACATTCTATTCCCTCCACTCATTGGCCCAGTAGCTATTGAGAAAACATTTTCCTTCAGAAATATTAATACAAGACTAGTCCCAAGGAGGTAGAGATGAAAGATTTTCCAAATGCCCAGTTTTTTTTTTTCAAAATGGGGAATACCACTCCATTTCCCTGATATCAATCACCACCCTGCCCCAGAATTCTCCACTTTGCTTACAGGACCTTTTGCTTACGTGGTCTTACAGGACCACGAAGCATTACAAACAAGGTTCTTGTGGTTGTGGGTGATGGTGAGTTCTAAATCCAAAGGTCAGAGGTTCTTCATCTACAGGCTGCAGCATCTGGTGAAATCAGGGTAGGTGATGGGTGACAACTTAAGAAGTGAGAACTGGAGGTCTGAGAGAGGCAGGGTTCCGAGTGAGCAGTAAACGTGTCCAAGAATCAAAGCAGGTCTCCATGCTGCTGTTCACGTTCAGTCAGAAAGGGAGAGTCATAAAAGGAAGCACCTTGATGGAGGTGTGGTTTTGGCCTTCTGCAGAACATACTCCCAAGACAACAAAGGTCCGTGACTTGAGTCATAATTTTTAGTAAGGTGGAGACTCAAAGTACATTTCACCATAACTGTCCAGTAGCACAATAGAGAACTCATTCCAAACTGGCCTTAAAGCCCCAGGAGTAGACTAGAACTTATTATAAACCACAAAAGGAATTCGGACTAGAAGGGTCATGTTAAGTAATTGACTACATCGCAACTATATGTTGCCTGAGCGATGAATGATACTGTTAGGTAATTTCCACATTCCCTTGGGCTGCCTTTCTTTAGAATGGGTACAAATGCGGATCTCCTCCAGTCATTTGGTCAGGAAACTGTGCTCCAGGTAAGTGGTTTCAATGTTTCATCAGCTTGTTGAAACATTCCAGTTGGTATCCACCCTGTCAAGTCCTGCAGCCTTGTTTTTTGATAGTATCTTTTGTGTAGCTTTTGTGGACTTCTTCCTTTAGTACTTTTGGTTCTTGATCATATACTATCTTTCAAAATGGTTGAAAGCCAGCCAGTTCATTTTGGCTCAGTGCCTCTGTGATTTCCTTCCATTTCCTTTTGATGATTCCTGTATTGTTCAATATCTTGTCCATGGAATCCTTCAATATTTCAACTATCGGCTTAGTTTGTTCTTTAGTTCTTTCAGCTTGATATATGTTGAACATGTTCTTTTTTGGTATTCTATCTCCAGGCTTTGCATATGTATTTTTAAAAAAAACCCATTTTATTGGAGGTTCATACAACTCGTATCACCATACATCCATACATCCATTGTGTCAAGCACATTTGTACATTTGTTGCCCTCATCCTTCTCAAAACATTTTCTTTCTTCTTGGGCTCATTTTCTCCCTACCCCCCCACCATCATGAAACCTTTATAATTTATAAATTATTATTATTTCTTCATGTCTTACACTGTCCGATCTCTCCCTTTACCCACTTTTCTGTTGCCTGTCTCCCAGGGTGGGGGCTATATGTATATCATTGTGATTGGGTCCCACTTTCTGCCCCACTTTCTCCTTCCCCTCCTGATATGGCTACTCTAACTATTGGTCCTGAGGGATTTAATCTGTCCTGGATCCCCTGGACTTCCAGCTTTTATCTGTACCAGTGTACATGTTCTGGTCTAGCCGGATTTGTAAGGTAGAATTGGGATCGTGATCGTGGGAAGGAGGAAACCTTGAAGAACCAGAGGAAAGATATAGGTTTCATCCTTGCTACACTGCCCCCGAACTGGCTCATCCCCTCCTTGTGATCTATCTGTAAGGGGATGTCCAGTTGTCTACAGATGGGCTGTGGGTCTCCACGCCACACTCCCCCTCATTCACAATGATATGATTTTCTTGTTCTTTGATGCCTGATACTTGATCCTCTGGACACCTCATGGTCACACAGGCTTCCATGTGGGCTTTGTTGCTTCTCAGCTAGTGGCCGCTGGTTTATCTTACACATTCCTTTACAATCCTTTATTTTGCCTCCTCAAGCTGCCCTTTGAAAATTCCTATCTGATTTTTAAACTTCCTCATTGCTTCCAATCGCTTTAGCTGCCCTATGCTCAAGAGCAGGCTTCAGAGTCTCTTCTGACATTCACTTTGATATTTTCTTCCTGTCTTTTAAATGACCTTTTGCTTTCTTCATGTTCTTAATATACGCTTGTAGCAGCACACCAAGAAGGGGCCACCAGAAGTTCAAGCTGGCTTCAGAAGAGGACATGGAATGGAGGAGATCATTGCCAATGTCAAATGACTCTTGCCTGAAAGCAGAGGATGCCAGAAAGATGTTTTACTTATGCCTTATGGGCTTTACAAAGACAATGGACTGTGCAGGTCATAGCAAACTAGGGATACCCTTGAGAAGAATGGAGGTTTCCCAGCAGTGCATTGTGCTCCTGCAGAAGCTGTCAATGTATCAAGAGGCACTTGTTTGAGCCGAATAAGGAAATGCTGAGTGATTTAAAATCAGAAAGGTGTATATTCTTGCACCATGATTGGAAAAATTATTAACTTATTAACAACCCATCATATGCAGATGACCCAACCATGCTGGCTAAAGGTGAGGGCTTGAAGCACTTGCTGATAAAGATCAAGGAGTGCAGCCTTCAGTATGGATTATGATTCAGTGTCAAGAAAATAAAACACCTCACAACTGTACCAAAGGTATCAACAGGGTAACTGAAGAAAAGATTGAATTTGCTAAGGGTTCTACTTGGCTTGGACCCACCATCCATGCTCATGGAAACAGCAGATCAAATGACACATTGCACTATGTAAATCTGCTGCACAAAATTTCTTTAAAGTATTGAAGAGCAAGAATATTACTTTGGGGACTAGGGTACATTTAACCCAAACCATGGTATTTTCTTCTTCTTTTTAAAAAATCATTTTATTGGGGGCTCATACAACTCTCATCCCAATCCATCCATCCATCCATTGTATGCCAAGCACACTTGCACATTTGTTGCCCTCATCATTCTCAAAACATTGGCTTTCTACTTGACTCTTGGTTTCAGCTCTTCATTTTCCCCCTCCCTCCCTGCTCCCCTTTCCCTCATGTATGCTTAGGAATTTATAAATTATCATTTTGTCATATCTTACACTACCTGGTGTCTCCCTTTACCCACTTTTCTGCTGTCAGATCTCCAGGGAGGAGATTATATGCCGATTCTTATAATCAGTTTCCTCTTTTTACCTCATCGTCCCTCCACCCTCCCAATTTTGTCATTCTCAGCACTGGTCCTGAGGGATTCATCTGTCCTGTGTTTCCTGTGTTTCCAGTCCTATTTGCACCAGTGTATATCCTCTGGTCTAGTCAGATTTATAAGGTAGATTTGGGATCATGATAGTGGGAAGGAGGAAGCATTGAAGAACTAGAGGAAAGTTGTATGTTTCATTGTTGCTACACTGCCCCATGACTGGCTTATCCCCTCCCTATGATCCTTCTGTAAGGGAATGTCCAGTTGCCTACAAAAGGGCTTTGGGTCCCCACTCCGCACTGCCCCTCATTCACAATGATTTGATTTTTTTGTTCTTTTTTTTGTTCTGACCCCTTTTACATCTCGTGGTCACACAGACTGGTATGCTTCTTCCATATGGGCTTTGCTACTTTTGAGCTAGGTGGCAGCTTGATTACCTTCAAGCCTTTAAGACCCCAGATACTATATCTTTTGATAGCCAGGCACCATCACCTTTCTTCATCACATTTGCTTATATACACGCTTGTCTTCAGTGTCCGGAAAGTGAGTATCATGGAATGCCAATGTAATAGAACACAGTATTCTTGCATTGAGGGAGTACTCGAATGGAGGCCCAACATCCATCTGCTACCTTAATACTAAACCTATAAGTATATGTATGTAGATGTATTTCCCTATCATCTATAAAATATATTTACATATGAACATGCCCTTATTTAAAGTTCTATAAATGCCCTTAGCCTCCTACTTCTTTCTTCTATTTCCTTTTCCTTTCCTCTTGTGCTACTATCATACTCAGACTTGATTTAGATTTCAGTAATTTCTCTTGGTCAAGCCCTATGAAGCCTCCTACACCCTCCTCACCCTCGTCTTTGGATCACTTGTTGTTCCCTTGTTCCTGGGTTGGTCAGCACCACCTCCTTTACCCATCTCCCTCTCTCCCATGTCCCATTGTTTTCTCCCCCAGATTGTTCATCCAGTCTATCTTACCTAGATAAACCTGCAGAGATAATAGCATGCACAGAAAAACAAAGTGACAAAAGAAAACAACAACAACAACAAAAACAGTGACAAAAAACAAAAACAACAACAAAAGAAAAACCTGTAAGTAATTCAAGAGTGTTCTCCAGTCAAGTTTGATGGGGTGCCACGCCCTGTCCCCAAAGTCTACCCTTGACACTCCTCAGGACCTCCCTGCGATACTCCCCCAAGCCCTCTGCTGCTTGCCCTTAGTGTCTACCTCAGTGTGGAGGGGTCAGACCTGGTGCAATCCCCACACTGTATCTCCCGGGCTGTCCCGGTCAAGCTATGGTCAATGAGGGAAGTCCTGTCTCATAGCGGGGCTAGCCATCTCATCTCCTTTGTGCATTGGCTGCTCTGAGTAGGGATATCATCCTCCAGGCTCAGTGGGTCAGGATGTGCTCCCTACTCCCTTCCTGCCCCTTCATTTGCTCCCGTGTGCTCTGATCAGACATATCCTCCTCCCAAGCTGCAGCTTCAGCGCTATCTTCTCAAGGAATCATGGTGTTTCCGATCATCTCCTATACAGGTAAAAGCTGGACATTGAATAAGAAAGATTAAAAAAATCATGCTTTTGACCTATGGTGTTGGTCAAGAATAGTGAAAGGACTATGGACTGCCAACAGAACAAAAAGAGCTGTCTTGGAAGATGTTCAGCCAGAAGGTTCCTTGGAAGCAAAGCTAGCAAGACTTCATCGCCTGTGCTTTAGACATGCTATCGGGAGAGAGTAGTCTCTGGAGAAGATGATCGTACTTGGTAAATTAGAAGGGCAGCAAAAGAAGAGAGAGACCTTTGAGGGAATGAACTCACAACAATAGACACAAAGAAAGGACCTATTGTGAGGAGGGCAGAGGACTGAGCCATGTTTTCTTCTGTTGTGCATGGGGCTGCAATGAGCAGCACCTAACAACAACAACAACAACAACAAAACAACAACATATTGAAAAGTGGATTGGAGGCATAAGTAATGAATGAGTCACTTCAGTACTTACTGTTCTATGGCCCTTTGCTTTGAATAAAAATGTAAACATGACACACATTACAGAAAGAAAAAAATACATAGTCTATGATGGACAATGCCTATTAGGCCAATTATTCAGGCTCACTATTATAATTCTTTTATTAAAAACAATAATTTGAAATGTCAATTTGTATTTCATCGCGGTCAACCTTTTCCTTTGGTGCTTTAGATTGTACACCTGGTCTGAAGTCTACATGCAGGGCTCAACATCTGAAGAAAAAGTCAGTTAGGGTGATTTCGTTAAAGGGCCAAAAGGAAGAGGGAAAAGACAGGGGTTACCAAACAGCATTGCTCACTAGTCAGCTGAAACCGTGTTAAGGAGCAAGGATGCTTGGGGCCAGCGTCTAGGTAGCTCTCACAGAGGTTCGGGGGTGGCCAGGTTGAACTCATAGGTCTGATGGGTGAACTGACAGCTGACACAGTTCCTCAGCAGGCACTTGGGCAGTTTCTGGTAGGGAGAACATGGGGGCAAGCCAGGACTCTGGAAAGATGCTATCTCTACGGTGGCTTGAAACTCACCCGATGTTGTGTGGTTACCACCCAAACCAATGACTGCCCAGTTGGATGCATGTTGTTCTTTTCTATGTGTCTTGAAAAACTCACAAATCGGGTTTCCATTTTTCAGGTTCTGACATCACAGTACGTTGTCTTTACATCATGGAATTCATCCATTCCTCCAAAAGTATGCTGAACCCTTGCCATAGGCCAGATCTGCAGATGACACAGTGAGGGACTAAAAACAAATTTGGGAAAGTGCTGGCCTTCGGAGCTTGGCATCTAAAAGGGGCCTCATGATAACACAGAAATAGTGATAGAACGAGGCTCCCACGTTAGGGCTGCTGCTGGGGAGAAGGCCCTGTGCACTGGGGCTCTGGTTGAATGCCCAAACCAAACCCAAACCCCAAACAAAACAAAACCAAGCAGCAAACATTCACTGCCATAGACTCAAATCCAACTCAGAGCAACCGTGTCAGTGACCTGGTCTGGTGTCAACTTGAGGATTAAGAGTGTAGGGGAGGAATCTACCTGTCAAGCTGGAGATAGCCCATGAGACCTCTGTGTGGGCGTGGTCTTCTCCTGTGAGAATTTTGACAAAACTGGCACTTCCTTCTTGGAAGCAGGAGACACTCACTCACTCTCTTGGAGACACCCGACTGACAAGGTTGACTTCCTGCAAGAGAAGCCACATGGACCTACCCTGATGCAGCCAGAGACCTGGACCTAGAGAAGCCACGTGGAGACTCCTGCCAGTGCTGGGATGCTTACAACACCACTGGATCCAAGGACTTCCTACCCACTGGCTTGTGGTCATTCTGCATTTGGCATCATTACATGTGTTACGTGAGTCTGAAGAGGACTTATAGGTTGGTATCAGACATATGAATTAATATTGGACTTATGACCTTGGACTGCACTGGGTTGGGTTGTTTTTCTCAATGTTCAATTGCTCTTGTATATAAACTTCTTTCTTATATACACATGCCTATTTATGAATTTTATTTCTTTAGTCTACCCAGACTTCCAAGCAACTCTATAGGACAGGGTAGAAATGCCCTTGTGTGCTTCTGAGACTAGAACTGTTTATAGTAAGACAAAGCCTCATCTTCCTCCCATGGAGTGGCTGGTGATTTTGAACTGCAGACCTTGGGGTTAGCAGCCCAACACATGCAGAGAAAGATAATTCTCTTTGAGTTTAAACTGATCTGTTCTCTGCCTTCAGGGAGGCCATGGGCAGTGTTCAGAAATGGGCTTTGGGGCCAGAGTGTGGCACCCCATCAGACTCAACCGGAAAACACTCATAAAGGTCAACAGCGTGTGATTACTTCATGTCTCTGTCCCATCTCAGTAGTTCTCATATTTCAAACTTTGCCATTGCACACGTAATAGACCTGTTTCTGTGATCACTGGAAAGACACAGAATTCTGATCACAGATTGTGACTGAGAAAGGACCGGGAAAGACGAAAAAGAAGGAGCCAAGAAAGATTCTTAGGGGGCAGGGGTGTGTTTCCATGATCATCGTCACTGGCATTCACTTCCTCAAACAAATTCCCTCTTCTTGAATATGGCCTAGACCTATGATTTGCTTCTAACCAAAACACTCTAGTGAGGATGGGGAATACAGGATGCAGGTTATCATGTTGCATAAGTTTGTATGGGTTACAGCTCAGTAAGAGGGGCGTGTCTGATCAGAGCACACAGGAGCAGACAAAGAGGGAAGGAGAGAGAGTGAAACATCGTGGCCCACCAAGCCCCGAGGACCATATATTCCTGATCAGAGCAGCCAATGCAGACAGGACTACAGGGCTGACTCCTCCACAAGACATGAAGTCCCTCATTGACCTATAGCGTTAAGGAGAACAACACTGGAGAAACAGTGTGGGAATTGTGCCTGATCTGACCCTGTGTCACCTGATTTTGCCCACACTGGGGTGAGACGCTAAGGGCGTCTAACAGAGTAGCTAAGGGCCTAACAGAGTAGCAAGGGGAGCAAAGCAATGAAGTCCCTGAGGAATACCAAAAATGGGCTTTGGGGCCAGAGTGTGGCACCCCATCAGACTCAACCGGAAAACACTCATAAAGGTCAACAGCGTGTGATTACTTCATGTCTCTGTGTCCCATCTCGGTAGTTCTCATATTTCAAACTTTGCCATTGCACGCGTAATAGACCAAAGCATGCGATGTAGTACAGTGTACAGTATAACTTTTATATGCACCGGGAAACCAAAAAATTCATGACTTGCATGACTACAATGCTTGCTTTATTGTAGGTGATCTGAAACTGACCCCACAGCATCTCTGAGTTACGTCTGCAGACCATCTTTTGTAACTTCTTGTTCCCCTGTTAGTTTTGAGGGGGCTAATTGTGCTGCTGGGCTCTGTCAAGGGACTCTCTCTTAGAGTCGAAAGTCTCTGCTTGACGGTTATCAAAAAACCAAAGCCCCTATAACCACAAGAAACTGGATTCTGTCAGCAGGGTTCTGAGAGCGTTTGACAGCAGGTCTTTCCCCAGTGCAGCTTTAGGTGAGATCACAGCCCTGGCTGACACCTTGACACTTATGAGACCTGAAACAGGAAGATGCAGCTAAGTCATGACTGGATTCCTACTCAAAGAAAGTGGAAGAGAATAAACGTGTGCTGCTTTAAGCAGCTAGGTTTGCCCTAATATTTGTATGTAGCAATAAATAGCAATTACACCACTGGTTGGCCGCTTTTGCCTTTATGATTAGAGTAGAAGAAAAAAAAAAGGTCAGGGGGCAGAGAAGTTGGAGGGGAGCTTCAGCAGACTCAATTAAGAGAAAAAGTGCCTGGAGAGTGGATTTTTGTGTGAAGCTGTAACATATCCACTCATTCATTCATTGGTTAAGGGATGTTAAATTGGATGTGTAGACAAACACATCGATTTATGTGTAGGAGCCAGGTTTCAGGGATGGATTGGGAAACCACTCTCGATATGTTAAGCAGACAAGGCTTTATTTAGGAAGTTAGTTGCTTTCAAACTCATTAGAGAAGCTGAAATAACTGACATCTGAGATAGCTGCCGGAGCTGGCTGTTCAAGAAGACACCGTTGTAGCCGTGATCTGAGAAGCAGGGTGTTAATGCTGTTTCTGGTGACTCCGCAATAGCCACCACTGTTATCTCTCAGCACCCAAGACGCTGGTGGCCAGTTGCTAAGAAACGGAGGTCGGCTGCCCGTTTGGCTTTCTATGTCCATGTTCCCGTGACTTTGATTGCAGGAAAAAATAGCAAAAAACTGCCTTCTGAGCCCCCTCCCCCATAAAATGATGTATAAAAAAGGGGGGGCGGGGCTGAGCCCCGGTGGCGTGGTGGTTGTGCGCAGGACTGTGGCCCACTGGGATGGAGGTTCAAAATTCCAGCAGCGGCTCCACAGGAGCAAAGGCTGGGCCTCCTACTCCCACCACCAGAGGGCAATGATGCCCAAAAAAAAAACCAAAAAAAAAAGGAAGGGAAAAAAGAGGCTTTTAACCAAGGGCTTAAGCAGAAAATATTTTGAAATGAATATGGCAACATGTGTACAAATATGCTTGATACAAATGATGTATCGAATGTTATAAGAGCTGTAAGAGCCCCCAATAAAATCATTAGGGTGGGAGGGGGAAGGTGCCTTCCATTTTACTGCATGGGAACTGTAGACTTTCTCTTCCCAGCCTTTGTAGTACCGAAATACACAGAGCAGGGATGATGAAGCCTACAGGTGACTACAGCACAATATGCTAGAGGTCAGATATCAACACATGTACCTGACCAATCTGCCTATAGGCATTCAGAGTAGCGAACCTAAAACCGATCATATGACTCATTAAATTTTTCACCCACTGAGTTAGGCAGGGTTCTCTAGAAAAATAAAACTGGGAGACTTATGAATATAGATAAGATATAGATATAGATAGATTTAAAGACACGATGGAATATAACAGCTAATTAATAAACACAGTAGTACAACAGGCTTAGTTCAACTCATTTCCACAGAACAGTTAATAAACTGGAAGTCTTTCAGCTCAGGCGGGCTGCCAGGTCCAAGGTCAAAGAAGCTGACAGCTGAGTCTTCCTTCAAGCAATGCAGGCAGAGTCCGCCCACAGGCAGCAAACAGTAGGGCAGGTCAACAACAATCAGGAGCTTAGACAAGCAGGCCTGGGTCGGATATAGAATTCAAACAATGCACGACGACAGGGTCCACCAGACTTAAGCTCAAGTGATGTACACACCAGCATCTTGGCAAAGCAGGCCTCAAAGGTTCTACAGACATGGTACATGAGTTGGCTGTCCTGCAGATAGTGTGGCTCACAAGTTGAAGCAGAGAACTAGCTAAAGCAGCTGCACACTGGTCCGATCACCAGAGAGCAAAAGAGAGAGGGGCACAGCCCTTGCAGAATGATTTATCTCTTTAGCCTCCAATCAAACCATGACCTGATTTACTCCACATTCTCCTGTTAGCCAGATTGGCACAATAAACCTACCTGTCATACCGCACCAAAAGGGCAAAATTCATGAAAGGGGGAGGCTTTGTAAAGAGAATTTCTTAGAGAAGCGGTGCTGTGGGCTTTATTGCCATCTATCACAAGGGATTTCAAGATTAAACTACGCGTTGGAATAGCTTCAATGACAAATAACATCAGCAATAATAACAAGGCAGGGAATAGAGCTGAGGGCTTCTCGCCATCACTCAGGTCAGGCAAGAATGGATTCAACAGGACCCCTCTGAGAACATGAACTAGATCCCCTGCCACAATGGGGATGGACTTTGGCTTGACTTCTGGGTGGAAAAGTGAAAAGAGAGAGGTGGCTTGCTGGGCGAGCTGCTCGGGTCTTGAGAGCAAAGGACAGAGTGCTTGATCTGGGCGGCTGGCTTTTGGAGCGCAGGTGGTGGCAGAGAACAGGAGAGAGCATGTCAGGAATGTGGCGTGTTGGGGGAGCAGCCGTCGATTGGGAGAATTTAGAGATGCGTTTGAGTTGAGTCATTTCAGAGTTAGCCAGGATGAGAAGGCGAGAGTATGGCATTACAGTGTAAGCAACGACTCAGAGGCACAAAAGTCCGAGAAACAGCAAAAAAGTCAATATGGCTGAGGGGAAACTCAGGGGATGGGAAACACAAGAAGTCACTTTGTAAAATGTCATCGGTATAAGCTGTGAAGGGCTTGGTATGTGTGTTTTAGTCTTTTTTTTTGTTTTGTTTTAAATAATTTCATCGGAACATCTTTCACATATCATACAACCTAATCATGCAATCATATTAAGAAGAGTTGTGCAATCCTTACTGCAATCGATTTCAGAACATTTGCTTCTCTCATTGTTAGTGTCCCATTTCCCCCCAAACCTCCCCTGCCATGCCCCTAGGTGATTATTTTATTTTCCAATGCCACACCTTCTACTTATATAATTCAGTGTCACTGATTATACTCTTTTTGCTATACAGTCATTATTGATAGCTGTGTTAGTTTGGTAGACTAGAGAAACAAATTTGCAAACATGCATGTGTATTTAAGGGAGAGATTTATATACAAGAGGAATGGAAAATTGAGAAAGTATCCCAACCCAGTCCAGTCCAAGTCCTTAAGTCCGATATTAACCCTTATGTCTGATACCAAATCCATTAGTCCTCTTCAGACTTGCGAAGCACATGCCAGGACAACCACAGGCCAGTAGGTGCAGAGTCTTGGGTATCCAGTGATGGTAGAAGCATCTCGGGGCTGGCAGGGGGCTCCCTCTGGCCTCCTAAGGAACTCAGCACTGGCAGGAGTCTCCACGTGGCTTCTTCATCCCCCGAGGTCTGCTTCCATCAGGTTCCATGTGACTTCTCCTCCAGTTCCTCCAGAACTCAGGGTCTCTCAGCATGCTGCCATCTTGTCTTGTCAGTAGAGTGTCTCCAATTGACTGAGTTGATGGGCTCTCATCTTCAGGGGGGAAATATCGTGAGATTTCCCCAGAATTCTCAGAGAAAGCCACGCCCACACAGAGGTCTCATTGGCTATCTCCAGATTGACAGGCTAGACTCCACCCCTACACTCCCAGTCCTGAAACTGACACCAAAGTCCATAGCTGCCACAATATTCTTTTACACATTATTCTATCACCATTGACTTAAACTCAATGGCCCCACACATGTGACAACTCTTTTCCCTTCACCTATCATACCATTGGTCTACTTTCATTTCTTCTTGTTCTCCCACTCCTCTGCCGCCACCCATGGTTTTCTTGATACGGTATTCACATGGCACATACTTCCATGGTTAAATCACTTTTAAAATGCGTTGTTTAACCACAATCCATTCTAGTGACCCCACCCCACTCCCCTATTGTTTGCTCCCCCAAATCCCCTCACCTTCTGTAATTCACCCTTTCCACTCATACATCCCTTATAAGCCCTTGCATCAGTTATTGTCTCTATGCATCTTCTCCTTCTGTGTTTCTGAGAAACCCAACAGAAAGAGTCTGGTCTTTATATTTTTGAAGTTTGATCTTTAATTACTAGTAGACTTTATTTTTAGGACAATTTTAGATTCATGGAAATCTTTGCACTATCCATTCTGTTCTTTTTCTTTTCTTATAAATCTAAAAATTAAAAAAAAATCCCAAACTCTTTTCCTGAGCACTGCCTCGAGTGGCAGCAGCGCTTTTCATCTGATATCCCCCCTGCTGAAGCCCAAGAACATCAACAAGAGGACCAAAGAGTTCATCCAGTGTCAAGCCGACCTTCATGTCCAAATGAAGTGTCCCTGGCCCAAGCCCAGAGGCACTGACAACAGGGTGCAGGGACGAGTCAAGGGTCAGTCTGTGGTGCCTGACATTGGCTACAGAAGCAGTACACTTGCAGTACAGCAGCTTCCGCAAGTTCCTGGCTCACAATGCCAGGGACTCAAAAGGTTGCTGAGGTGCAAAGAAAAAACCGTACTGTGCCGAGGGCGCTCCTAGTGTCTCCTCCAAGAACAGCAGAGCATCTGTGGAAAGAGCACCAGTGGAGAACATGAAGAGACAGCCCACGTGCAAGTTTTAGTTGGGCGACCTGAAAAGCAGAAACACGGTCAACAAGAACAAAGAAGGTTGTTCCAGAAATGATCCCCCCACTCAGAAGTTCCCTGTGATCTTCCATGAGCAACGCATCTTCACTAAAAACAAAACAAACAAGCAAACTCACTGACTTCCAGGTGAGGCCAACCCAACCTTACAGGACAGAGCAGAACTGCTCCTGAGGGTTTCAGAGACGCTCATGCCTCGCAGGGGTAGAAAGCCCTCCTCTCTCCTGAGGAGCAGCTGGTGATTTTGAACTTCTGACCTTGCCATTAGCAGTCCGACATGTCACTGCTATGCCATCAGGGCTCCTTCAGGTACACCCAAGGCACCGAATATTGGTACCTTCCATAAAGAACTCCAGAAAACAAACCCTGCGTTCCCTGAGATCATTCGGGCCCATAGTGACCTATATAGCATTCCTGAGACTATCAATGTTCTCACCTACCCCACCAGGCTGCCCAGGCTTCTGACGGATACATAATCATCCCCTGACTCCAAGCCCATTTCCATCGAGTCAATTCCAATTCACAGGGACCCTAGAGGACAGGGTGGAATGGCTCCCTGGGCTTTCTAAGATTAATTATTTTAGGAAGTGGACAGCCTTATCTTTCTCTCACAGAGCAGCTGGTCTGTTTGTACCCTCTCCCTTAAAGCTAGCTGCCCAATGTGTCACCTGAAGTTCATAATTTATTCAGATTTCTGTAATTTTTATCTGATGCCCTCTTACTGAGATCCTCCCAAGGATATCACTTAATTGCCTTACCATCACAATGATACAACAAGAAGGTGTGGCTCTTTCATGTGGCTTACACAACCCTGTGGGGTCTGGACCTAGGGTACACTCTGCTCTCATCTTCCGACACTCTCTTCCTTACTGCGGATCCTTCAGTCCCACTGGCTCTTGCTCTTGTCTCTTGAAGGTGCCAGATTTGCTCCCCTCAAAGCATCCTTTAGCTCAGAAAGAAGGGGCTTAGAGCCTGAATTGGAGGAGGGGGAGATTTTAGCCACATACGAAATATGTCGTAGACTTGACAGAATTCTGACCAAGTGGAATAAAGGAAAGAGGAGTTGAGGATGGCTTGGAGAGTTATAGTTGGGTGACGCGGACCGTTCCTGTACCATTCGGGAGTGTGGAGGGGAAGACCATGAGCTCAAGCTGACAGATGCAAGCTGATTCGTCTGTGGGGGGCTGGAGTGCCCTAGTCCAGCAGGCAACCAGAAATCCTGCGTCTTAAGTTCAGAAGGGAGGGGGGGAAAGTTCAGATTGGAAGAAGAATAATTTTCAAATAAGTGATTATGGTGGGGTTTCGGCACGAATTATTCACTCAACTGGGATAAACCCAAGAGACATATTTGCAGTAACTTAAACCCTGGTCAATAAATGCTTTAATGTGAACTTCAGGTCATCAGAGAAATTAAATTTACTTTGGAGGCTCTCAGGGAAGAAGGGTCCAGGACTCTGGGGGAGAATCTTATGGTGATTTTATTCACTGGGCCTAAGTAAGCAATGACCTCCTCTACTTCTTCCTCCTCCTTCTTCTTTTTACTGGAGTGAAGCTTTGGGACTTGAAAACTGTTGCAAACTAACTAAGATAGTTTCAGAAAAAGCAGCAAAGAGATTTGGGGTTTGAACTGAGTCGGATGTAGAAAGTACAGTAATGTCCAGGTTAGATGATGATGGAAAGATTCCCAGTCTTTATGCCACTACAGTTGCATTGCAAAGGGACAAATGCAGGGTATTCGTGTTTGCAGATATTGCCAGTTGTCTCACTCAGCCATTACCTACACCTTCTCCCTTGCTATCTTCTTATAAAAAGGTAGGAAGCAACTTACTACACACATTCTCTTTACCACCTGACACGGCCGTGTGGCATGTTGCTATTAAGTGCCATCAAGTTAGTTCCGACTTGTAGCGGCCCTCTGGACACCAGGAGGAAACCCTGCCTTGGCCCTGCACCATCCTCACAACTGTCCTTCGGTTTGCGCTTACTGTGTCAACCCATCTCAGCGAAGACCAGCTTTTTCACCGTTCCTCCACTTAACCAAGCAGGATGTCCTCCCCAGGGACTTGTCTCTCCTGATAACACGTCCAAAGTACATGCCTGAGACCAAGCCTCACCATCCTTGCCTCTAAGAGGCGCCCTAGCTGTACTTCTTCCAAGACAGACACGTTCATTCTTTTAGCAGTCCATGCTACTTTCAAGACTCTTCATCAGCATCAAGGTTCAAAGCATCGAGTTTTCTTCAGTCTTCCTTAGTCAGCGTCTAACTCCCACACGCATATGAGGTGACTGAAAACGCCGTCACTTGTGTCAGGCCTCGTGCCATGGTCTTCCAAGGAACGCTCTTGCTTTCCCACACTTCACACGGTCTTGGGCAGCAGATTCGTGCAATGCAGTGTGGGGTTTGGTCCCGTGGCCGTTGTTTCCATCAAGGGTGATTGCTGACAACTTCCATCTTTTCTTCACTTATCACAATGTGACTCTTGGTCCAATTGTGCGGGGTTTGGTCTTCTTTACATTGAGTTGTAAACAATGAAGACTGCAATCCTTGGTCTTCATCGGCAAGCGCCTCCCCACTTTTAGCAAGCAAGACCGGGTCATCTGCATATCACACAAGTTGTTCATAAGCCTTCCTCCAATCCTGATTCTGAGTTCTTCTCTATACTATAGGCCATCTATTACAGTTTGGCTCCAAGACAAGTTGGCAGAAGGCCTTGAGATGGGCTTCCATTTGTGAATATAAGGTAAATAGTTGTGAAGGAAGTCTTTGGCGCTACTGCCTTCTTCTAGCACAGAGCTTAGGTTCAATGCCAGGACAGAAGTCATTTGAGTGTCAAGGTAATGAAAGCTGAAAATGAAGCATGGTGCAGCAGAAGGACAGACAGAATCTGATTCCTTGATGACACTGTTTAGCAATTCTACTGGTTCTGATAGAGCCACTTTTGGCATGTGTGTTATATGAGGAAAACTCTTTATGTTTTTAAATCAGTAAACTGGTTCTCAAATTTAGCTTCCCCTTAGAATCACCTAAGGAGATGGTACAACTCTCAGTGTTTAGGTCATTCTGTATACCATAAGCTCAGGACTTCCTGGATGGGGGGGGAGTCTAAGCCTCAGGAGCTTTCCACACTGTACAGTGATGTGTCTTGGTCAGACAGAAAGTGTTTGAAAATTAGCTAATAAAAGCCTGTGCTAGTCCGGGTGACTAGAGAAACAAATTCATAGACATTGATATCTATGTAAGAGATAGCTTTATATCAAAGAGTACTTGTACATTAAGAAAACATCCCAGCCCAGTTCAGATTAAGTCCATAAGTCCAATATCAGTCCACATGTCTGATACCAGTCTATAAATTCCTCTTTAGATTCACACAACACATGCAATGATATCAAATGCAGGAAGATCATAGAGCAGTGGGTGGAAAGTCTTGTGGATCCAGTGGTGATGGAAGCATCTCAGCATGGGCATGGGTTTCCACATGGTTCCTCTAACTCCAGGCCTCTGACTCTACCACCCTAGCTCCATGTGTCTTATTAGTAGAAAGATGAAGCAGAGAGAGTGTGTGTCCCTCCTACAGGGAGGAAGACAGGAATTACTAGGATCCTCTGAAGAAGGCCATGCCCACACAGAGACATTATTGGCTATGAACTGATTGAGAGACCAGACTCAACCCCTTCATTCAAGTTGACAGGAGATTACGTAGCTATTACAAAGCCCTGGCTCACAACAGAATATTGTCTGATATGGTGCTGGAAGATAAGTCCCCTAAGTTGAAGAGACGTAAGGTACAAAGTAGCCACAACAATGGGCTAGAACACATGAATGAGTTTTGAAGATTGTACTGGAGTGGGCCACATTTCCTTCTGCTGTCTCTGGGATTGCCATGAGTCAGTGCCAACATCACTACAATCAACAGCATTGTTTGAATATAGCTTCCACACATCAATTAATTACAGCTGCGCTTAACTAGGAATGACAACAAAAACAAAATGAACAAAGCTTGTTTTAAACCACCAAATCTGACTACACACTGGGTCTTGGTTGGGCTATAGAGCTACGCAGGGCTGCTGAAGAGCTGTACGCCTGGGCAACTCGGATACAAAGGTTATGAGTTAGAGCTGATCTGATGACAACAATGGCGACCGCAATGACCACGCCTCGTGGGTCTGCTTCTCTCATCACACACTGGATAGTTTGAGTTGACTGGTCTGTGCCAATGGTCTTCTCTGTTATCCAAAACTTAATGAGCTCTGATATCATGTAAAAGTAGCCCAGTGGACATTGGAATAGAAGAGGGGGCATGCCTTTGTTTTCGATGAGATGATTTTAAAAAAGGAGATGTTTCAGTTGCAGGGAAGGCAACATGACCTAGGGAGATTGGCAAAAATTCTGGAAGAGAAACAGAGAGCCGGAGACGATGGGTGACCACTAGGTAAAGCTTGCCACAAATTCTGCTCTCCCCCATCCCCCAAATGTTCAACAATGTTGTGGAGAA
Organism: Nesogale talazaci; assembly: GCA_004026705.1. Lineage (NCBI taxonomy): Eukaryota > Metazoa > Chordata > Mammalia > Afrosoricida > Tenrecidae > Nesogale > Nesogale talazaci. The sequence goes on along the minus strand of PVJH01010260.1, from coordinate 4,210 downwards.
GACTCCACCCTGTATGTTGGAGAGTGTATGGTAGTTGATCCCTCCAATCCTAGGAATGTCATCTCTGCTCCAGAGATGAGCTCTGTTGTCACTAAAACATTTGTACAATTTCATTTCCCCAACTAGGGACTGGTTCATGCATAAGCTGGGTTCAGTCACTTTAGACCCAAAGGAATTTTACTGGGGTTTCTGGAAACCCCACACTCCTGACTCATTTACCAAAACCAAATCTTCAATTAGAACTAAACCTGCATTTAGTCAGGGCTCTTATGAATGGAAAGGAATAGAATCTCAAATAAAGCCAATTAAAAAAAAAAAAACCAGATGGACATTGGGCCTGTATTCAAGTACTGTATCAACACAAGAACACTTTGTTCTATTAACCTGGTATTCCATGATGCTCACCTTCCCGACACAATCATTGAAGACAAAACAGGTACATAAGCAAATGTGGTGAAGAAAGCTGATGGTGCTCCACTATCAAAAGATATTGCATTTGGGGTCTTAAAGGTTTGAAGATAAACAAGCATCCTTCTAGCTTAGAAGCAACAAAGCCCATATGGAAGAAGCACACCAGCCTCTGTGATCACGAGGTGTTGATGGGAACAGGTATCAGGCATCAAAGAATCAGAACAAAAAAAATCATATCATTGTGAATGAGAGGAAGTACAAAGTGCAGACCCAAAGCCCATCTGTAGATTGTTGGACATCCCCTCACAGAAGGGTTGCGGGCAGGAAATGAGCCAGTCAGGGGGCAGTATAGCACCAATGAAACATACAACTTTCCTCTAGTTCTTTAATGCTTCCTTTCTCCCACTATCATGATCCCAATTCTGTCTTATAAACCTGGCTAGACCAGAGCATGTACATGGGTACAGAGAAGAGCTGGAAACACAGGGAATCCAGGACAAATAAATCCCTCAGGACCAATATTGAGAGTAGCCATACCAGGAAAGGAAGGGGAAGGTGAGGGGCGGGGGGAGCTAAGGGGAACCGATCACAACGATCTATTTATAACCCCCTTCCAGGGGAATGGACAATAGAAAATTTAGTGAAGGGACATGTTGGACAGTATATGACATGGCAAAACAATAATAGTTTACAAATTATAAAAGATTTGTGAGGGACGATATCTTGGGAGGGAGGGAAAAGATGAGGAGCTGATAGCAAGGGCTCAAGTAGAAAGAAGATGTTTTGAGAATGATGCCAGCAGCAAATGTACAAATGTGCTTGACACATAGATGGTTGGATGGATTGTGATGAGAATTGTATGAGTTCCCAATAAAAATAAATAAATAAACAAGGTAGTGGCAGGCTGGCTAATGATGGGGAGTGGAGAACCAGGAGAAGGTTTTGATGTGGTCAAGACAGGGGGTGGGTGAATTGCATTTGTCGGTTTCATCTATGGGCAGTCAGTAATCTGGCAGGGGTGTATTCTGAGGTGGCAGCCCATGAGTCCACTACTCTGACCACTGGTCCTGGTGTCAACAGCTAGAAAGGTGCCAAGAGACAGCTTCTGGATCTCCCTGGAGTCATTGAAGGTGCTAAGGGTGGCAGAGGTAGAGGCCATTAAGTCGTTGCAGTAACCCAAACCTGTGACTTGATCCTGATTGTTCTGGAAGTCCTGAAACGTTTGGGGCATAAGAAGATCATTGAAAATGACCCGGAAGGCTGTGGGATTCATTTGCACAGAAAATCCCGACACTGGCTTTAAGAAGAAGGACAAAGAAGGCATTAATCTTACAGCCACTTGCTCTCAGAGTGGACTGGATGCCGAAACAGTGAAGAGCTCTCTGGCTGAATACAAACTCCATAATGCTGATGGGACTCTGCGTAGAGATGCTATAGCCGATGACCTCACTGACAAGGTGAAAGGAAACAGAGTCTGTATCCCCTGCATAGATGTGTTTGATAAGACCAGTCAGATCTCCATTGAGGAATTGGGTGTCATCCATTAGGAGCCTCACTGTGTGCCCGTCTCTGCTCACCACTGCTGAATTTAAAAAAAAATATTTTTATTGGGGGCTCTTACATCTCTTACCACAATCCCTACATTCCTCCAGTGTGTCAAGCGCATTTGCACATATGCTGCCATCATCGTGTTCAAAGCATTGTCTTCCCTCTTGAGCCCCTGATATCAGCTCCCTGTTTCTTTCCCCTCTCCTGCCCACCTTCCCTTATGAACGCTTGATAAGTTATAGATTATTTTTTCCCATATCTTACATCATCCTCTTTGCTCCTCACCCACTTTTGCTGTTATTCGTCCCTCTAGGAGGTGGTTATAGATTGATCTTTGTTATCGACTCCCCCTTTCTCTCTCCACCCTCCCCTAGTCCTCCTGGTATCTCTACTCTCATTATTGACCCTGAAGGGTTTATCACTCCTGGATTCCCTGTGTCGCATCGCTGGAATGTCAATGACCTTTTGGAAAAGATCTGGGACTACCAGAAACTAGTAAGAATTTATACCAAACCCAAAGGCCAGGTACCAGATTGTACCTCCCTGGTTGTGCTGCTTGACTCCAGAACAACGGTGGAGGATTTTTTTCATGAAGATTCACAAAAATCTTATCAAAGAATTTAAACTCGCGCTGGTATGGGGTCTCTTGGCGAAACATCATCCTCAGACAGTGGGAAAAGATCAATTGGTGGAGGACGAAGCTGCCATTCAGATTGTGAAGAAGCACCATTTCCCACGACCCAGCACCAAACCCCTTGGCTTTGGCAGCTATTGGATCAGGATTCGGGGGAGGGAAATGGAAGCTCCCACGCTGGAACCTCTGAACTTGGTGTCACCTTGTATGCTGACCTGCATAGAGGACCTGGTCTATCTGCCAAAAAAAAAAAAAAACCCACAACAAAAAAACCCTAAAATAAACAAGACATTTCATTCCAGTGTTTACTGGAACAGAAGGACAAAGCAGCTGCTGGCTCTGAGGAATGGAACGGAATGGAATCTGTCCCTCAGATGCTGGCCCCACTCATGTTACTGCATCTCTACCACTCGCTGCCTATCCATTTTACCCCTTATTCCCATTGCAAACTGACCAGGTTTGCTTCTGAGGTCATGAGGCTAGAAACATGATGACTAGTCGTGACATATAGCTTCGATTTCCGGGAAAGAGATGGACTCCCTTTCCTGTTTCGGTTGCAAACTCCTGGGGAAGGGTTCTGATTAGCCAAGTTCACTTCAAGTGCTTAGGAGAGGGGTCCAATTGTGAAAGCCACATACATAGTTTAGCAATAAGTAGGTCGGTGCTCGTGAGAAGGTTCCTTCCCAGAACAGCAGGGTGCTAGGCTGACAATTATCAAAGCCTATTAAACAGATCCGTTTTTCTGTCCCATCACCACCACCACTGCCATCATCACACAAGTAAACTGGACATAAATCATGACTAATATTTATAGAGCTTGCCATGTTTTGGAATAGCTGGGCCATGAATAATGAAGACGGGGGAGAATGGATGTCTTTGGATTGTGGTGCTGGTAAAGAGCTTTGCAAGAACCACGGACTGTTAGAAGAACAAACACATCTGTCTGGGGGAAGCACAGTCAGGATGTTCCTTAGAATTAGAACAGGACAACGGGATCCCGTCTCACATACTCTGGAAATGTCTTCAGGAGAGGTCAGTCCCGAGGGAAGACTAGCATGTGGGTGAAAGGAGAGGCTCCGTGAAAAAGAAGCCCCTCAGGGATTGACATTGTCCAACTTATGACAGTGGGCTGAAGTATAGCCACCACTGGGAGCAGCGTTTCATCCTGCTGTATACACGGCCAGCCTGAGTCCAGTCAGCTCCACAGCACTCAGCACATCATGCTTTGGAAAAGAGACATATGTGTACACATTCTGTGCACATCCAATTAGCTTTCATGACAACCCACGAAGAAGGTAATCTTTAGGGAGAGGAAACAGAGTTAACAATAGGTAATATTAATTGACCTCATGCTGCATAGGTTACTGCAATTGCTGTGCTCTCATCTTTACACATTATTATTTAAGCCTACCCCAGTTGTGTCTGAAAATATTTTTTTCAATAATTTTATTGGGGGCTCTTACAGCTCTTATAACATTCAATACATCATTTGTATCAAGCCTACTTGTGCACATGTTGCCATCTTCTTTTCCAAATATCTTCTACTTGAGCCCTTGGTTTAAGCTCCTCTTTCTCCATCCTTTTTTAAAAAATAAATCATTTTTTTTGGGGGGGGGG
>PVJH01010259.1:0-74657 GCA_004026705.1 Nesogale talazaci | reverse complement strand
AAGTAGATAACTATCATAATCATTATTTACTTTTGAAAATAACTTTAGCAAAACACTTCTGAATGTTTTGGGAAATGTTAACCAGGAATATTTGTGGGGTTTTCTTTTCTAGCTCTGCGTGACTCGACTATTAGATAATAAAAATCCATCCCTGGACACCATTAAGATGCAAGTCTACTTTGATATGAATTATACGAGTCGAGGTAACACATAGTTTTTCATTTTTGATCATTTTTCAAAGGATTTCATTTAGGTAATAAACAATTTTGGGAGGGGGGCAACATTTTGAAAGGTTTTCCAGTTTTGAGAACATATTAATATTGGAATTGCAAAGGAATAAAAGCATTGGTGGCCTTTGTGAGTATTAAAAGTTCATTTTAATTATGATGGCATAATAATTATGTTTCCAAGTCTATTGTGCTATAACCTTTATGACAGTAATACATAGCAATTAGAAATTAAAATACCCACTGAAATTGAAGTTCAACAGCTTTCATTAGCATATTTTTCTTTGTTCTTGGTTTATGTTATTAACTTATACAATCTTAGCCAAATTATGTAACTGGCCATAAAAGGAAGGGATGTTGGAAGTTTACATTTAGAACATATTTTACCACGTGGACAAGTTAACACATGCATCAAAGATGATCTGGAAGCAAGAGAGAGCAAGCAAACTTCTCTGAAGACCACCTAGTCACCACTGTATAGAAATCACTGTTAATTACTTTGTGACTTTTCTTTGTCTTTTTTCTCTCTAGGTCTTGGGCTTTTAGTTGTGATATATGTGTTAATCTGGGTAGACTAATACATTCATAGACATGCATATGGATATAAGGGAAAGACTTATATACAAGAGGAATGGAACTTTGAGAAAGCATCCCAACCCAGTCCAGCTCAAAGTCATAAGTCCGATATTAGCCCCTATGTCCTATACCAGTCCATAAAGTCTCCTCCGACTCACAAAGTCACAGGCCAGTGGGTGCAGAATCCCGACTCTGGCAGGGGTCCCCTCATGGCTCCTTGTTTCCAGGGTTCAGGGTTCATCAGCAGTATCCTTTGGTGATAGAAACATCTTGGCACTGGCAGGGGTCTCTGTGGTTTTTCCAGCTTCAGAGATCTCGTTTCATCAGGGTAAGGCTGTGTGGCTTCTCCTTCGGCTCCTCTGGTTCCTTGGACGCTGCCATCTTGTCTTGTCAGTAGCTCATCTCTCAGGGAAGTGAATCAAGTCCCTCTTTTCCAACTGGGAAATACTGCAAGGCTTCCCAGAATTCTCAGGAGGAAGCCATGCCCACACAGAGGCCTCATTGGCTATCTCCAGATTAACAGGCTAGACCCCACCCCTACATCTCAATCATGAAGTTGACATAGTTACATGACTGCCACAGTATATATTTAGGATCACATGTCTTGCTTTTTTGCTTAATCATGATGACTCTTCAAAGTCATAAAATGATCATGCATTTAATGTAATTATAAGTGACTTTTTTGTTTGCAAAATTTATCAGTTTGTGATTTAGTTATGAACTATCTATAGTAACATCATAAGATTTTAGTTAAGAACTATCTGTAATAAATATGTTAGTTAATTCCTTTGTAATGGTCACATGGGATGTGTCTCCTTCCACATTTAAGTTTAGAGCTCAGGATATCACAAGGACCAGGGATATAGTTCCTAATATAACATTACAGATGATTGGAATTGTTATTCAGAGAAAAGTTAACCAGAGCCAAATGAGAATTACATATATCTGAAGAATATGCAACATTACATATATACATACACATTATCTTGATATGACTTGATAGCAGAGGAATTGCTTTGGTTTGCTTATAGAGTAAGTACATGTATGTGCACACACACACAAACACAAAATAACTCAATGCCATCAAGTTGATTGCAACCTACAGTGACCCAATAGAACTGAGCAGAATTGCTCTTTGTAATTAGAACTCACTTATCATTACATTAATTGAATGATCATTTTGTCACCTTAAAGCATCATCATGAATAGCACAAAAGCAAGACACATGATGCTAAATAGGTAATACAACTAAAAGCCCAATTCCTGGCGACTGTAAGTCTTTATGAGAGTAGAAGATGTCATCTTTCTTCCATTGAACAGCTGGAAGTTTCTAACTGCTGACCTTGGGGTTAGCAGCCCAGCACGTATCAACAAACCCATAGCTAGGGAGTTGATTTCCATATGTAGGAAATATGCCTGGATCTGTGTATCTCTAGAAGTAGATAACCTCATCATAGATAGATAGATACCTGCATATATACACACATCTCCTTTTACATTGTTCTTCTTGTTTGGGAGGTCCTTAGCCCTCTCTGATAGTTACGATCTACGGTGTGATTCTCTACCTAAAATCTACTGTGTTTTGACAAAAGGATCCCTGTCGGACTGTGGGTTTAGTGTTGGGTTGCTAACTGAACGGTCATCTTCTCTGTGGGGAAAGATGAAGCCGTCTACTCTTGCCAAGGCTTACAGTCTCAGAGACACTGTGCACCAAAATGGCCTCCATGGCAGTGAGTTGGGTTTTGCTTGATGTCTTGTTAAGCTCTGTCTTCTGAATCATTGCCAGTCACAAGGCTGCTTGTTGGCTACTGCTTATTTTTATTTTGGATTTCATATTCTAAGGAAATCTTTGTCTTCATGTGGTCGAGTTACTCTTCTCTCATTGTTTTTCTATGGCCTTCTATGAACAGTATTCTAAATATCTGTGATACGGATCATTGTGCTTTTCCAATTTTAGAGGAATTTCTTCAAGAGCATCATCGGGTTCTAGAGTCTAGGTTAGGCCCAATTAGCAGAGAAATTACAGATAACAGATCATGCGCTAGAGAAGAATTGGAGAGCCTCTATCGGAAGATTGTCAGCTACGTGTTACTGCGCTCTGGGCTTGGATCCCCGACAGATATCAAGATTGTCAGGGAGGCAACAGGTAAAAAGTAAAGCCAATTTTGTGTTCCCTAAATGAAGAATATGTGATCATTTTTTGGTTGAATATATGTAAAAGTAGAAGTGTTGGAGATTGAAGTTCCCCTTTTACCTGGATTAAAAACAAAAAGCCAAATGCACAGACAAGAGATAAAGGCTTAGCTGGGCTCTTTTTAAACTGTGTATCGATTCTAAAAATGAAATCTTATTTATTTTCTTGCGCTCTATATATCTAGGCCTCTCATACCTCTTCCAAACATCAGAAATATGATAGCCGATATCAGAGTGACAACTGGCATCAGAGAGTTCATGTTGATGATAGACTTGAGTCTGTCACTTAAAATAGATGATGGAGGGCTGAGCTCCGGTGGCGTTGTGGTTGTGCGCAGGACTGCGGCCCACTGGGACGGAGGTTCAATTCCTGCAGTGGGGCTGGGCCTCCTACTCCCACCACCAGAGAGCAGTGATGCCCCCCCCCCAAAAAAAATAGATGATGGAACAGAACTCTTTTTTTAGCCTCAGGAAATACCCACTTTCATACCTGAATGTGAAGACTAGGTGATTTCTCCAGTCTTTCTTCAGTCTATAGCTTTCTTCCATAATTCTTTGAAAAGCTATTTTTTCCACTTCTCACAATCTTAATTTGAAAAGTTGTTTTAATTCCAATGGCCAAATATATATAATTGATGAAGGCTATATTAATAGAAATGGACCAGAAACAATGACAAGGCTTTTCAGTAGTCTGTGCTTTGATATTCAGATATCAGACATTTCAAAAATTGTGTGCATCCCAACACAAACCCAAACCCACGGCTATTACTCAGTCAATTCTGACTCATAGAGACCCTAAAAGCCAGAGTAGACCTGCCACTTTGGGTTTCATAAATCTTTATGGCAGAAGAAAGCATCATCTCTCCATGAGTGACTGGTGGATTTTAACTACTGACTTGTGGTTAGCAGTCCAATTTGTATATATGTATATATATAATTTTATTAGGTGCTCTTACAACTCTTATAACAATCCATACATCAATTGTATCAAGCGCATTTGTATATATATTATCATTGTTTTCAAGACATTTTCTATGTGAACCCTTGGTATTAGCTCCTCTTTTTCCCCTCCCTTCTCCCCCTCCAACTTTCTTGACCCCTGATAAATTATTATTATTTTCAAATCTTGCACCATTTGTCTCCTGTCACCCATGTTTCTGCTGTTTGTCCCCCTTAGGGGTAGAAAGGTAGGTTGGTTATGTGTTCATCATTGCACTGGGTTCCCCCTTCCTCTCCTCTCCCCACCTGCCCTAATGGCATCACTACTCCCTTTATTGTTCCTGAGGGATTTATCTGTCCTGGATTCCATGTGTTGAGAGCTCTAGCTGTATTTGTAAGGTAGAACTGGGGTCATGATAGTGGGATGGGGGTCGGGAGGGAGGGAGAATTAAAGAACTAAAAGACTATTTTGTGTCTTGTTGGTGTTATGCTGTCTACTGACAGACTCATCCCTCCCTCGTAACTCTTCTGTGAGGGGATGTCCACTTGGTCTCCACTCTGACCCTCCTTGTTCACATAGAGTTAGAAGCCCAATTCTAACCCACCATGCCACAAGGACTCCTAGACTGTTGTGGCAATAATCCTAAAAAGGCAAGTCCTTTAACAACTTTGTGCAGAAGAAAGGGGGAAAATCCACTTTATTAGTTAAGTTTGAATATCTTTTTTCCCCTGCCAATTCTTTTCCTCTTTGTGCTTTATTTTAGCTGCTCTACAGAGTGTTTTTCCTCAGGCTGAGCTTGGGACATTTCTAACTCTTTCTAAAAAGGACAAAGAACGCCAATTGAAAGAACTCACCATGATTGTGACTGGAATTCGTTTATTTAACAGAGACTGTGGAAAGGGCGGAGAAGGCATTGATGACTGTAGGTATATTAAGCTAATTCCATAAAGCTGTGATGATTGACATGAGGAAAATAATCCACAGGACACCATTACAGTTTGCAGTTTTGATTATGCCTGAAGGCCTGCTTCTGGTCATAGTATATCCCAAAACCCAAGTCACTGCCAAGGAGTCCATTCGGACTCACCAGGATCCTACAGGACAGAGGAGAACATTTTCAGTGGGGTTTGGAGACTAACTGTACCAGAGCACAAAGCTTCATCTTTCTCCCGCAGAGCGGCTTCTTTCAAAATGCTAACCCTGCAGTTAGTAGCCAAACCCACTAATTTTGCTAGAGCAAAACTTTAAGTTTCATGCACTGTGAAGCAGTACGGGAGAGCAGATCAGTGAAAGAGAGGCGAGGACCTGCCCAGAGACCCAGTATTCTCAAAAACAATGGGTACTTCAAGAAAAAAATCTAGGAGTAAAACTCACTGCTTTAAAACATAAAAACCACCTTTAAAAGAAAACAGTTGCTGATGCAGTTAACAAAGGGAGAAAAGTCCAAGAGTAGCTATTTGCCTCTCTCTAAATCCAGAAGTTCCTGTCATGGTGTTTGATAATTCATTCACTCTCTATCCTAGGGGTCAAGAGTAAGCATTCATGAAATGTTTGATTGAAGACCTTCTATTAGAAAAGATTTACTGAAGAAATGGATACCTGTGGAAGCCCCCTGGAAAGGTGTTAGTGTACAGATAAATGGCCTAGTAGTAGGGTAATTTTTAACCTCTTGAAAATTGCTCTGGAAAGGCAAATTCTCATTCTGGTTAAATATTCATCCCAGGGTAGACTGCTCTGTTCCATTTTCAGTATCCCGATGAGTTTGTTGAATAGCACAGACTCTCCCTCCTTTCTTGCAAATAGAGAAGTAGATGTAGAAAGAGAAACGACTGGCTTTTCTAAGAGTATATACGGTCAACATACAGCTACATAATGCCTAAGTCTACCAAGTCTTTGGACTCTACTACTTCAATGGCAAGGCTGACCTGCCCTAACTTTTGGGTATCTTTCAGACAGCATCTTTTGTTTGCATGGCAGTTTCAATATCCCTTCCATCATAGTGTGGAACCCTTGAGAGGCATACATATGCCTTATTATTATTATTATTATTATCAATTATTTTATTGGGGAACAATAAATTCAACTTAATGCTTAAGATATTACCACTCTCTGGGGTTTTCTGTCTCAGTTCTTTCACACTCTTTTATGAATCTCTTATATCCTTCGAACAGTGCCAACTATTCTACATGAAGCCATCCCAGCTACCACTCAGCATATCGATAACCAACTCCAAATTGCTCAGGCTCTTGCCTTCAGGTACACAGCAATCCTTGAGAAATTAATACAGAATCCACTCATGAGTCAAGAACTTCAGCCATACATGTTAAAAGAAGCACTATTCAACATTCGACAGTATGAGATATTTCTTCAGATAATTTTGGTGAGTTGATGTCACAATATTGACTTTTTCCATATCATGGCAGACCTCAGAGATATTGTGGGTGCCATTACAGTTGCCGCAATAAAGTGAATCTCACAATAAGGGAAGTCACGCAAGATTTGGCTCCACAGTAAGTATAAGACTGAAGTTTATGTTATACTCAGTGTGCAATAGCTTTATGAAAAAGTTTGAAATATTGTGAGAATTAACAAGATGTAACATTAAAGACATGATGTGCACGCATGCTGTTGAGAAAACAGTGTCCACAGATGTGCTCAATACCAGGTCGCCACAGACCTTCAATTTGTGAAAATACAGTTGTCTGCAAAATGTGATAAAGCAAAGTACATTAAAATGAAATACACCTCTATGGAACCTCTCCATATTAGGGGACTAAAATAAAAAGAGGCACACCATTATGAAGACAACCTCAAGTTACAATGGATTTGCTCTGTGTACACTGGATCTATAGGCTCAAGGCCTAAAACAGAAATGGGAAGGTTGGATTTTGATTTGAATGAAATATGTGTTAGAATTTCTGATCCTCTTCGTCATGCCATTGTATGACAATTAGCATGCTCTAGTTAAGGAGTGACGTGTGTGTGTGTCGGTAATACAGGTGATGTTTATTTTCATTAGGAGGAAGTGCCTAACACAGTGTTTGGCCCATAATTAACACTCAAATAATGGATGTAATTATTTATGCTTACTGTGATCAATGTGAAAAATCATTTTTAAAAATTTCTGTTGTTTTAAGAATCAGTGTGTAAACCAAACAAGTATCCACCAAAGTTGGAAATTATTGTTAAGTAGTGGCTTTAAATTTTTTTAAGCTGCAGAGCTATCTATTCAAGATGGGAACATATTCAGAATCCTAAAACTATAAAGCAGGTATCTCGAGGAAGGTGCATTTGAGGACCCTCTTATCCAAGAACAAGATAAGTCAGGTTCAAGATGAGTTCTTCTAGCTTCTTTACTCTTACTTGTTCAGGGTTTCTTCTTATCATTTAATTTTTAACTATCCATTCCTCCCCCATTTAGTTTCAGTTAAATCTGATTACCATCTATAGGTATTAGTTTAATCAGTATTGTTGCTAAAGAGAACAAAAATACAACCACAGCAATAGGCAACATGATGACATTGGTACCAAAATAGTTTCCAAATGAACACCTCATTAAATACTCTCTTTGAAGAAAATAAGAGATATATATTTAAAGCTATGTTAGCACATTGCGGATGGATCCTGAGTTTACTCGTGTTTATGGTTTAATGCAAAAAAACATCCATTTATGGTTTAATGAAAAAAAAAACACCAACTCACAGCCGAAACATTTGGGTAAATTGGTTAAAAAAAAGATCTGGTCTTTAATGTGTGAGGACCACTTTTCAAAAATGAGAATTATATTGAATTGTGTTGACTATGAAAGAATACCTACATACATTTAAGAAAAACACTGCCATTATTTCAAGATATTCATTCATCTAAAAACATCTGTTTCTAGAGAACATTCTATATGCTATTAGTATGTTCAGGACTGGGATAAAGTAGAGACCAGTTCTGCTCTCTTGTCCTTAGGGATGTGGAAAAAGGGCAGGGTTTAAAACACATATGATTTTTATACTTTATAAAATTGTTCATGCAAATGTCACTGTCTTCACAGTCAGATATCATTACTTGTGCTCAAGAGGTGGAAATGATGACGCAGCAGTTAGCAGCCCAACTGGAGCAAATAAAAATGACAGTGAAATCAAAGACTGCTGTCCCAACATCACAAGTCTTTGTGAGTATTTGTCATCAACTTTGATCTTGTTTAATGGTGAGCTCTTTGAGTCCCGTAGATTAGATTAGAAGTTATTACATTTTTATTTAATTACAAAATTTTACATTAATTTTATCATGTGGATCGCGTCTTTTGTAGTTTTTTTACAGTAATCGTGTGTTATAAGTTGGACGGGAAGATTTCCCTTTATAAACAAATTGCTACAAAAGGAAATGTGACTACAGAGTATGATCAAGATAAGTCAGCAGCAGAAACAAGACAAAGTGCAATGTTGAACACGTATTCATGGCGACAGCTTGTCAGAAATTTTCCCCAGGAAGGAGTTAAAATGGAACTTTTCTGAAGAGACAGAAAAACACATTTGTGCCATACCTGGAGCATGGCAGATAATAATCATCTAGGTCACCAGGTCAACAGTTATACTTTCTGAGCACCCGTAACCATTTTATAAAGACACATTTTCCTTTCTTCTTGTGCCCACTGTCATTAACTCCCCATCTCCCCCTCAGAAGGCTGACTATGCTCTCCCATTGGGCTTTCTAACAGAACATCGTCGCATATTTCACCATAATGCTTTGCTCTTTTCAAGCTGCCTCTGAAATGTTCTGTCCAGCTCTTACGTCGTCGTCTGTTCGGTTCACTTTAACTATTCTGCACGTGAGATGAATTTTCTGAGTCTCTTCTGACATCACTTTGGTCTTGTCCCTTCTCAATGACATGTTGTTTTCTTTGCCTATGATATTTTTGTCATCCTACCCACTGATCCGGTCTCAGTCCATGTGTTCACTGAATAAAATCTCTTCTTGAGCTGTTCTTTAAATTCAGATGAGATACACTTAATGTTCTATTTTGGCTCTTGTGGATCTATTTTCTTCATCCTGAACTTTATGTGATTAATTGGTGCTTTAAAAAAAATTGGTACTTTGCTCCACAATCAGCCTCTGACCTTGTTTTGACTGATGCTATTGAGTTTCTTTTTCATTTTTTCATTACAGATATTATCAATTTAATTCCTGTATTGTCTACCTGGTGAGGTCCACATGCTCAGTCGCTGTTTGTGTTGTTGAAAAAGAGACCTTTTCAAAGATAAAGTCATAGGTCTTGCATCTATCATGTGATCTCCAACTTCATTTTTAACACCAAAGTAATTTTCCCCAACTCTGATCCTTCCTCTTTTTTCCAACTTTTGCATTCCAATCACCAATAATTATCCAAGCATCCTATTGCCTGTTTGAACTATCTCAGACAACAGAAATTGGTGGAACTCTTTAATTTCATCATTGGCTTTATTAGTTGGTAGATAAATATGAATAACTGTTGTACTATATGTCCTATTATATATCATATTGAGCTTCAGAATCAATTTTGAAGTGTTTTGGCAGTGAATATGACATTATTTTTTTCTTTAATTTGTCAACCCTAGCATAGAAAATCCTATGATTATCTAATTCAGTGTTGACAATGCCTAGGATATCAATCTCTATGCATTCTGTTTCAATCTGAAAACCTTCAATTGTCATAGATTCATACTCCATACATTCCACATGCTATTAACAGATGTTTACAATTTTATCTTCTCATTCTGAGTCATGCTCCGTCAACAAATGAAGCTCCCCAAGGCTTTGTTCCGCTCATCTCCTTAAAGCCAATTCTGCCTTGAGGTGGTAGCTCTTTGATTGTGGTTCCTTGAGTACCTTCCAATCCGAGGGCCTCATCTTCCAACACTATGTCATAGACAATGTACTGACTTTAAGATCCCTTTAAAAGTGTCAGATATCCAAGTTCATCACTTAAAAATTCTATCTTATACAAAACATTTGAACACAATTCAGACATTTTTTTTGATGCTACATAAAAAATCATCGTCCTTCCTCCATTGTCCAATCAGATGTTGATCGTTTTCCTTAAAAAAATTTTTTTTCCTATGTATTTTAGGCTGGGATCAGTAGAGAAAAAAAAGCAGTCTATAGTGAGAGAGAGATTTATATTAATAAAAAAGTTGAAATAGTTATAGAATGTCTGGGCAAGTTCCAAGTTTGTGGGTCAGATGTTAGATTGGAGGCTTTCTCTGATTTATGCAGCTTTAGGGGTTGATGAATTCAAGATTAGCAGGAAGATGACAGAATGTGGATACACAGGCAAATGAATTCAAGGCTAACAGTTCATATGGAAACTTACTGAGGACTCCCAGCGTTGGCAGGCAACATAGCAGGCCAGTGGCTTAAGTCCAAAGAGCCAGATGCAGGATCCAGGCCTTTTCACAACCTTCACTTAATTGCAAGCAGCCCACACCAAAAGGAAATGTCTTTTCAACTGATTGGCTGCTCCAAGCAGATCTCTTTATGGCAGTGACTACATTGCACTAGCTCTCATCCCGAGGTAGTACTAGGGGTTTAACACGAAACCAGCAGTGACCACAAAGCCTTAACTTCACATTGTGCTATTTGGCATCAGTGGTTCATACACAAATTATTCTGTGACATTAGTTGTAGTCCCTGCAATATATCAACACTTTCTCCTCTTACTTCCTGAGCTCCGCAATTTAGTGTTTTGAAATAAAATTCAAGTTTACTTGATCATAATGCATTGGCCTAATTTCTATCAAAATTGTGTAATACAACTTCATAAGACTTAGGCATGATGATGGAAGACTTCATTTACAAATGCAATCTGTATTTACTTTCAAGAATTTAATGAACTATGATTTTATTAAACAGTTGACATGTTTTTCTCTTCCTCAGCCTGTTTTCATTGCGCTTTCCAATCTGTGGACTAGCTTTCAGGATGAAACGGTTTTGCTTAGTGTCCTAAGTAATTTAACCATGCACCTGGAGCCATTCCTGGGCACTCATGAACAACTCTTTCCAGAGAAAGTAATACAAGATCTTATTGACGGAGTGACTGTGAAATCCGATGTGTGCAGGATAAAAGAACATATGGGTAATGAAAACTATCTATTTAGCGTTTCTTGTAAACATCACCTGTAAGATAAAGGCCCTCTTTTGTTTTAAAATTTAATGTTATATCTCTCTATTAAAACATTAACCATCCTAATACTCATCATAGCCACGGAAAAAAAGAAAATGTGTAAATTGGATATCTTACTATCCAGCAATAGCCATTACTAACATTATTTTGAATACCTCTATTATTGACAGTGATTTTCTGTGCTTGTGTATCTTCAGTGCAGTCATAGTGATTGTGTAATTGATCTGAAGGAAAAAGGATAATAATCCTTTGCTGTGTTTGTGTGGTAATGGTGGGAATGGTTAAAGCACCAGGCTGCCAAACAATAGGTCAGCAGTTCAAACCCACCGGTCAGTCTGTGGGTGAATGCTATGGTAGCCTGCTTACATACAGCCTTCAAAACCCGCAGGCACAGGTCCTCGATGTCCTACCAGTTGCTGTGATCTGAACTAATTGGACTGATGGCAATGGGTTTATTATTACAAATAAAAAATAATGCTATTTCGGGCTGAGCCCCGGTGGCGTAGTGGTTGTGCACAGGACTGCAGCCCACTGGGATGGAGGTTCGAGTCCGGCTCCACGGAGCAAAGGCTGGGCCTCCTACTCCCACCACCTAAGGGCAGTGATGCCCCCACCCCCCAAAAAATAATGCTATATCTTTGGAGTGCTATTTGGTCTATTTCTACCTCATTCAAATTGATGATGTATAAAGCAATAAATCTCACTTAACATCAGTTTAGCTAATTTTAGGCCCTTCAAGAGATACATTGATTCTTATGTAAAGGTTGTCTTTATCAAGAACTTGTTTTACTTTGTTCGGTCTAGTCTGTCTTTGGTAAATGCATCTTAAAATTCATGAGAGATGGCAAAATATACATTAGAGTTTGTTATTTCCTTTAAAAAGGAAAATGAAACTTGATCATTCATCAAATATATTTTACAAATTCTATTTTTAGAAAATAAAAACATAACAGTAATTTGCTTCTTAAATTATTAGAATATCAAGAAATCGTGGATAAAGCAAATTCAAAGGCATCTTTTTAGCTCAAGCTTTTACTACTCAAGGTCATCAAGTGAATTCTGACTCTTGGTGATGCTATTCATAGTTTCTGAAGATGTAAATATCACAAGGACAGAGCCTCACCTTTCCCCTACAGAGGAGTTGGTGGTTTTGACGACTGACCTTGCATTTAGAAGTTCTATGCTTACCAAGGCTCCTTTATAGTTATGCAGTTTATACATTTATTAAAAATAAACTTCTAGTGAATTTCTGCTAACATAAATGATACATATTACATTGCACAAATATATTAAAATGGTATTTCAATATAAGTAAAATTGAAAAGTTAATGTACTTAACCATTGATCGGATAGTTCATTTACACCTTTTGTGATTTAGAGGTGTCATTTTTCACCATACAGTAGAACTTTCTATTTATTTAAACATTTTTATTGTTACTGCTCCAGTGAATTGAGAGAACTTAATGCTCTTTTGAGATTATTTCATCTACACCAGTCACATCTCAACACTGTTTTAGGACTGGGGGCAGATGAGTGATGGGAAGACTTCTTTTCTGCGAGTTCTGCATTTGCAGTTCTAGAAGGTCATTTATGGGCTTTTCTGTTTGGATAGAGAACTGGGCACAGTGCATGGTGAAAACTAAGCACCTGCAAGAGAGACAATGTTTTGTAAGAGCACATTTTTATTTGTGAGAAAGAAGTCAATGTTTGTGGTAGTGATTGTAAAACTCTTCTTGATATGACTGAACTATTGAATTGTTTGATATTTTTAAGTTGTCAATTTGCTTATCAAATGTGAAAATGAGCCAACACTTGGAAGAGCTTTTAAAAATCTTAATACAAAGACTACAAAAAGTATATGCCATACTATTAAATCAGTTATACGGAGACATTGCTTTAACTTACTGTTAGGACCATTTTTCAACTATTTCAGGAAGCGATAGTCCTAATGTATAAACATCATTGTTTACATAACAGCCAAACTGTTAAGTTCCACTCACCTCCTTGTTTACTCTGAAGTAGCAGGAAATGATCACATACCCTTTCTGAATTGCCTTTAGTCATCTCCCTGCCACTGAGCCAGTTCCTACTTATGGTGACCGTCTGAGATGGAGCCCTCTCTACCATCAGCGTTGGGTTCCTGAGACTGTACATCTTCATGGGAAGAGACAGCCCTCATCTTCCTCCCATGGAACAACCGATGTGTCTGAATTGACCCTTAGCTTAGCAGCCCAGCACAATCCACTGCGCCACCAGCACAGCAGGACTTCCCTATCTGACGTTCCCTCTCTGCCATCACTCCTCTGCCTTGATGGCTCCAGAAACTTCGGTGACCTTGGATACTCAGTGAGGTCACTGATATTTCTTTGCTTGAATTGCCTTCCCCATAAATATGGCTTTGTGAATGTCGTTTTTTTTTTTTCAAATAGAGTATAAAACTATAAAGATTTCTTGTTGACAATGAGTTACTGCTGATTTATTTGGGAAATATAACCTTTTTATGGATAAAGTTTTTTCTCATACTCTTTTTCCACTTTAGAAGATAAAGTACACTTTCCAGATTTCAAAAAATTGGAGTGGCTCTTCCCAGAAACAACAGCAAATTTTGATAAATTGATAATGCAGTATCGGGGATTTTGTGGTTACACAGTTGCTACGAAAGATGGTCTTCTCCTTCCAGGTACATAAGTGGAAATAATCTGCCATCCTTTACCTGATATTGTTATATGAAGTGCTTTGTTATTCACTTATTGAGTTTTTAAATTGTTTAAAATCAGATAATAAACTAGAAGAGAACAATGTCTTTGTCTTTGAGGTCCTTGTACGAGACCAATATAAGCAAGAAATGATAGTCCAGAGTTCAAATGTTTTAGGAAGTGTTACTATAAATACATGCTATTCCAGAGTAATTATTTAGAAGGACAACACTAATTTTGACTGATGTCACTTTAGTTATATTCTATTCACATAGAATAGCTTTTCTTTATAAATCAAAACCTCCTAATGTGCAATTTTTAAAATTTTATCATTTTATTGGGGGCTCATACATCACTTTTCATCATACATAGTTCAATACATAGCTACATATACTGTGCCAAGCACCCCCACTTGCCTGCCCTCATCAACATTCTCCCAACATCTGCCTTTCTACTTGGGCCCTTGATATAAGCCCCCCATCCTTCCCCCTCCAACCATTCTCCCCTTCCCCCTGCCCCCCAGTCCTCATTACTCTGCAATCATTTTTGTTTTGTCATATCTCACACTGCCCGACATCTCCCCCTGCCCACTCCTCCCTACATCCGTCCTCCAGATAGGAGACAGTCTGCAGATCCCCACAGCTGGCTTCCTTTCTCCACCCCACCCTCCCTCCACCCATCCGGCAACTCCACTCCCACCAATGACCCTGAGGGGTTCATTCACCCCTAGTTCCCTGCACTTCCAGCCCACATCTATGCCAGTGCACTTCTTCCAGTCCAGCTGGAACTGCAGGGCAAACTTGGGACCGTAGTGGTTGGGGGGAGGAAACCTTCAGGAAATAAAGGAAAGTTTTATGCTTCATTGCTACCCCACTGACCCATCTCCTCCCCATGACTTCCTGCTGTCAGAGGGTGTCCAATTGCCCACAAGTGAGCTTTGGGTCCCCATGTGCAATATTTTAAAAGTAAAATTGCTTTATAATGTCTGTTTTACTAGACCTTTCCCAAAGTGAAGAAGAAATCAGAAAGTGAGTTAGAAATGATAAGATGGGGCTGAGCCCTGGTGGCGTAAGTGGTTGAGTTTGGGACTTGGTGGTTCAAATCCAGCAGTGGCTCTCAAGAGCAGCGCTGGGTGGCTCCCACGACCACTAAAGGGCAGTGATGTTCCCCCAAAAAGATAATAAGAAGCCTGCAAGATTTAGAATGAAAGTAGGGTCGACAAGATTGTTTTCTAATTTATCTGATGCCAGTACATGCTATCCTTTTCCTGTTTTTCTTTTGCCCTGCTCCAGTTGAGTATTGCTTTAATCTCACTACAAAAAAAAATGTATTCAAACCGGTGTGTACTGGCCAGGAACATTCATAATTAGCTTTTTGTAGCATTCCTTTTTTGTAACGAAGTAAAACAAGGAGTACAATGGGTAACTAATAGCCTGAGAGTCAGTGAGCATCATCGACGTGCTAGGGAGAGAGTGATCAATAATCAAAAGCAATGTGCAAAGAAAAACAATCAGAAAACTGAATATAGCTGGCTTTTCTATCTTTTATTTTAATGCAATTCAGGAGGCCAGGCAATCATGTGAAACATGCATGCAGGAACCTGGGTGTGGAGGAACAGCTGAGGCAGCGTGATTTGAAAAGGTCATGGCCTGGGACTTCAGAGATCCTGGTTTCCAAAGCCATCCATACCGTTAGTGAACGGGAGAGCCTTCAGCAAATCTTAGGCCTTCTCTGAACCTCCATTTTCTTTTCCCTCAAATGAGGAAAACCAACTAGGACGTCGGAAAAGTTTCTTCCTGCTTCCACAAAGAAAAATAGAATAGGTCTTCCAGTTTTGTGCTGAATAGGCTAGTCACGACACCCGTCCATGAGGACATCTTGCCCCTGCACACCAGCAACTTGCGTTATCTAATTTGAACGCTGTCGGATTTCCCTGTCTCTATTAGAGACTGCAATCCGGGGTGGCAGTGTGCTTACCAGTCAGAGTCAAGTTCAGAGGATTGACCTCATTGCCTCCCACGCCTCCCTTTGTTCACTCCGTTCCAGGACGCACCGGCATGCTTGCTGTTCCTGGCTGTCCCATGTCTACTCGCACCCTCGAGTATTTGCGTTGGCTATTCCCCCTACTCGGCAAGCTCCCCCCACAAAAAGCTCCATGTCTTGTTCCTTGGTTTTGTCAGCCTTCACTGACCACCCTGTTTAAAATGGCAATTGCAACCCTCCTAGGTTTTACATGTGCTTAACCTACTTCATTGACGTCTGTGGGATGTTGTTCTTGGCGACGCTGTGATCAGTGCCCACTGAGAATAAGGACAAGCACTTTGCCTCCTTCTGTACCCCGTGACAACTTCAGGACCTGACACGGCCCATTCTGTGTCGTCGAGTTGAGGTTGGCTCTGCTCTCTAGAGTAGAACTGCCTTGGTGGGCTTCTGAGACCTGACACTTAGTGGGCCAAAATCTATCTGTGGAATGAATGAGGAATCACTGCCTAAGACAGTTTTGCTGCTTTCTATACAAGGCTCACAAACTACATACACCAGATTTGAGTATTCATTTTTATATAGTAGTTGTTACAGTGGGAAATATTTTTAAACAAGTTATTTTAAATATGTAATGTAAATTTGCATTTTGAGGAGAAAGTTGTACTTTTTATTTCTTATAAAAATAAGATAGTTTGGGGCTGAGCCCCGGTGGCGTAGTGGTTGTGCGCGGGACTGCGGCCCACTGGGATGGAGGTTCAATTCCAGCAGCGGCTCCACAGGAGCAAAGGCTGGGCCTCCTACTCCCACCACCAGAGGGCAGTGATGCCCCCCCCTCCAAAAAAAAACTTCGTAAGATAGTTTACGAAGGTCTGAAATTTTATATTGAACTAAAAATTTTTTAAGAAGATAAGGAGGCTTGTTGTGACATGTTAAATTAAATTTTAGCTAAAGTAATTAAAATTGTTAAATAACATTTTTTAAAGATTTAAAAATACATTATAGCTGGATAGTGTTCAGACTTTTTAAATGTAAAAGGCTATTGAAAATCAGACAAAACTGGGGGCTGAGCCCCGGTGGCGTAGTGGTTGTGTGCGGGACTGCAGTCCACTGGGGTGGAGGTTCAATTCCAGCAGTGGGGCTGGGCCTCCTACTCCCACCACCAGAGAGCAGTGATGCCCCCCCCCCAAAAAAAAGCAAAACAAAAAAAGAAAATCAGATAAAACTGACTGAGTCCTGGTGGTATAGTGGTTGTGTGTGGGACTGCAGCCCACAGGGTTGACGGTTCAAATCCAGCAGCAGCTCTCCAGGAGCAAGG
The DNA here is from genome assembly GCA_004026705.1 of Nesogale talazaci. Classification (NCBI taxonomy): domain Eukaryota; kingdom Metazoa; phylum Chordata; class Mammalia; order Afrosoricida; family Tenrecidae; genus Nesogale; species Nesogale talazaci. The sequence continues at coordinate 57,577 of PVJH01010259.1, read as the reverse complement.
CTGGGCTTCCTACTCTCACCAGGGCAGTGATGCCACAAAAAGAAAAGAAAAGAAAATCAGATAAAATCACTACCATCAAGTTGACTCTGATACATTGAAATTTAAGTGTTCCCAAGGCTATAAAACATTAGCTGGGCTATAAAACATTAGCTCTCAATGTGGTTCATGGATTTCAACCATGACCTGATTAGCAACCCAATGCTTTCCTGAAAATGCTATAAAATAAATATACAAATAACTAATTTAGAAGAAATTTTACCCAAAATAAGTATCATTAAAAATAACTAATAACATTTTAGCAAAATAAGAACACAAGGGATATGCTAAAAATTGAGTTCATAGAGAATGGCTCTATGGGCATATTGAACATACAAAATCACTTCATATTTCATAGCCAATGCACTGTTTCTGTTTCATTTTCAGGGAACCCAGCAATTGGGATTTTGAAATATAAGGAAAAATATTATACTTTCAATACCAGAGATGCTGCATATTCATTTTCCGAAGATCCTGATAGATACATTGATTTGATTAAAAAACATGCCCAAAAGAATGCAGAGTTAATTCAGCTGCTGGAACTTCATCAACAGTTTGAAACCCTCATTCCATATTCACAGGTAAGCAATGCTGATATTCTAGAAATTCACAACATTTAAGATACTGTGAATTTAAAAGTTATGCTTTGTTGTAGAATGGTTTAAGTCCAGAAAGACTCATCTTCAGATGAAAGTCTTTATAGCTTATCTGAAAGGGATTCATCTCTCAAGATAGAAATTGATGAAATTCTCAGAGTCATGAAAATAAGACACAGGTCAAACTGAGGAATTCACAAATTAGAACAATATAAAAGAAAAAGTCCTATTTAGTTAAGTAATTGAAACTGTCAGGAATTGAAATCAGAGCATGCGGCTACAAAGACATAACTGTTGTTAGGTGCTGACAAGTGGATTCTGACTCCTAACAGCCTGGATACGAACAGAACAGAACACTGCCCTGCCCCGAGCCAACCTAAGCCATGTCTGCAGTCACTAAATCAATCCATCTTCTCAAGGGTTTTCCTCTTTATGTCACCAAGCAGAACCCCTCATGACATAGTGGTTACGTGTTGGATGGTGATCCCAACATGTGTGGGCTGCTCAGCTGTTTGAAACCACCACCTGCTCCTCAGGAGAACGAGACCCTTGATTCCCATCTGGAGTTACAGTCTCAGAAACCCACAGGGTTCTGCCCTGTGCCATAGGGTCGCCATGCGTCGGAATCGACTTAGTGGCCATGAGTAGTATTCCTGACAACAGGTCCAAGGCGTATGACCTGTACTCTTGCCATCTTCCCTTCTAAGGACATTCTGGCTACACTTCTGACCAAGATGGTTCTGTGTATTCTTCTCAAGTCTTTACCAGCACCGTCACTGAATTGCTTTGACTCTTTGGTGGTTTTCCCTTTTCATTGTTCAGATTCCACAGGAAAATGAGGTGGTTGGCAATACCAGGGCATGGGGAAGGGCACACCCTGACCCCCAAGTGTTCTCCTTGCTCATTAGCATTTTAAAGAGATCTTGTGCAGTAGATTTGCTCAATGTGATGTTGCTTGATTCTTGACTTCTCTATCCATGAGCATTGATTGACAACCTCAAGCTCTTCTGTGTTAATCATGGTGTTACGTTGGTCCCGTTGTGATGATTTTCGTATTCTTTACATTGAGTTGTAATTTTGACCCACGTACAGGTTCCACATCAGAGCAATTAAAAACAGACAGACGCATCGCTTGCAACCTCCACTGGGGTTCCAAGACTGTAACTGTGGGAGTGGAAAACTCACTCTTTCTTCCTCAGAGGTGCTGGTAGTTTCAAACTGCCAACCACGTGGACCACAGCCCAATGCAAAACCACTACACCACCAGGGCTTCTGAGAACAATAGAGTGTTCTGAAATTTCAATCTTCTCAATCCAATAGTTTGACATGACCCAAACAGCCCAATACCTTTGCATAATTGCAAGTGATTTTGTCCCTACCTCTATGTCAGAAAAGTTGTGATTTCTATATCAGCTTCAAACTTGTTCTACCACCTTTGCTTAGCCTTGTTTTCTACTTATTAAATGATCATTACATCATCTTTCAGATATAAAAATTTTGTGATTCAGAGTTTTCTCTCTAAGGGTTCATGGGGGAGGGGCAGTGGGGTGGGAGGGGAAATATGGGGAGCTGATACCGGGGGCCTAAGTAGAAAAAAGGATGTTTCAGGAATAATGATGGCAACAAATGTGCAAATTGTTGGATGTACTGATCGTGATAAGAGTTGTATGAGCCCCCCAAAAAAATCTTTTTAAAAAGTTTACTCTATCCATTAATGAATGAAGCAAGCAAACAAATGTTATAACCAGTTCAAGATAATCCTAAGAACATACACATGTATACATCTTCTCCAGTAAACATTTAGGAGCCCCAGAAACCATACGTAGAGTGGGTTACTGTGAGACAGAATCAACATGACAGCAATGGGTTTGGTTTGGGGGTTTTCATATATTTACAGTCTCCAGTGTTGTAAGAAGACAAATAAAGTGAGACAGTAGAACCAGAGAACCAGAAGTGTTGTGATGTATGTTGACATTTCCCCCTTACACACCTAATCTTATTTTTTCCTTTATTTCTGCTTATTTATTCTCCATCTGTATTCCCAGGATATTCAATATCATTTGAAATGAGCTTTATTCCTCCAAAGTCTTTATTACCTTTTTGCTTATTTGCTACCTATTTATATAGTATTATTTTATTTTTTTGGGGGGGCAATCACTGCCCTCTGGTGGTGGGAGTGGGAGGCCCAGTCTTTGCTCCTGTGGAGCTGGAATTGAACCTCCATCCCAGTGGCCCTCAGTCCCACACACAACCAGTACGCCACTAGAGCTCAGCCCTTATATAGTATTATTAATAAGCGCTTTACATGCTTTCATTAACTAAATCATAAAGTCCTTCTAAAAGAATTACTAGGAGTTGTAATTGCCTTGATGGCAGTCAATTTATTTGACCGTAAGATCATTTTGAAGGCATACATTTTATCTAATGTTAAATGACAGCCTCAGGAGGTTGGATGGAAATGGGGAGCTAAGAGCAATGAGTACAAGAAAGAAGATGTCCTAAAATTGATGGTGGAGATGACTGCACAACTCTTTGTAATATGATTCAACTACTGAATTGTATAATGTGGTAATTACAGAATCTCGTGTCAACTTGAGGATATTAAGAGTGAAGGGCTGGAGTCTAGCCTGTCACTCAGATTACAGCCAGCTAATGCCTGCTTATGGCCATAACCTTCTCATGATAATTCTGGGAACTTCCTCTCTTTCTCCCTGGAGGCAGGATACACTCTCTCTGCCTTGGTCTTCCTATTGACAAGTCATGCAGAGAACACTGTCCTGTGATGCTTCTACCACCATGGGATCCACAAGACTTTCACCTGCTGGCCTGTGATCTTCCTGTGTTAGCCATTATTGCGAGTGGCAATTGGCATCTGGAGGAAACTTTATGGACTAGTAGCATACATATGGGTGGATATCAGACTTACAGACTTGATCTGGACTAGGCTAGGATGTTTTCTCAATATATAAATGCTCTTTGATATAAAGCTCTTCCTTACACACACACACACAAATAAAAATAAATGACGGCCTCTTTGTAATTATCTGTTACTTGATTTGGGTAAAGAAGTTAATCTCTTCCTATCCCACTTCACTATCACTCTCCTAGTTCTTTAAATTTCTACCACCCCTTCTAGCAACTTGGGCATAATTTGCATAACCATATCTTAGTTTGGTCTGGATTTTTTTTTTGGTCTGGATTATTGAAAACAGGATGAGCTTTTGGCTAACTCAGTTGAAAACCACATTCAACTAAAAAATTATCCCATGGTCTTGTTCAATGTTCCAATATGACATTAGTGCTGTAAGCAAATATAATTTATAGCTAATATTTAATAGCTTTTAAATTTCTATCTACTTTCAATTCACTTACACTGTCAATTGTGAAAATCGTGGAAGGGCATTTGATTTGAAAAATGAATGATGTTAGATTATACCTTTGAAAATAAACATTTTACATTGAGTTTACAAAATCAGTTGCAAAGCTGTATTGATCATAAAAATAAGTACTGTATATATTCAAATATAAGGTGACCAAATAGCAGCTGAAGCACCTAATTTTACCATACATACTGCATAAAAAAATGTGCTGAAAAAACTCAGCTTATCCGTGGGTATATACGGTAAGTCTAGCTCATTGTTATAAGGTGGGTTTTTTTTTTTTGCTGGTATTTGTAAATAAGTTCTGTGCTAAAAATTATTGTTTTTCAAATCTTTTGTCAGATTTACCAAATTAATTTGTGAATAATGATTTAAAAATACTAATACTATCCTATTTCTTTAGGTGAAGGATGTTGACACACATTACATAAAACCTATCACGAAGTGTGAAAGCAGCACACAGACAGATACACACATATTGCCTCCAAGGATTGTGAGATCCTATGAGTGGAACGAGTGGGAGCTAAGAAGAAGAGCTATACAGTTGGTTTGTAACAATGTTTCCTAAAATTATTTTTAGTCCGGGGAATTCTAATGCAGATTGGGTAGATTAACTTGTAAATGTAAATTATCAATTAAATTATAGAGATAAAATAATGGGTTCTAAACAGAGTTCTTCACTAACATCCAATCAAATATCACACGGTGAGCTTGTGTGGTAGGAATGTCCTCTGACTCTTAGAGCAAAATTCCAGAAGTATGGATTGCTCGTTGTTTGCCATCAAGTTGCTTTCGACTTGTCACAGCCCTGTATAACTGACTACAACTGGTCCCATAGAGTTTCCTGTGCACTGATCCTTACGGAAATAGTTTCCCACAAAGTTATTGTTGGCTCCGAACCATATGTGTATGTATCTACTTACCTGAGAAGGTTTCAGGGAAAATGGAACCAGAAGATAATGAGGTTTTTTTCATGAACTTTTAAAACTTCCTCTTATATTCAAACTAGTTTTAAATCTCTCCCAGCATCCTATAATAATTTATAGTTTGCCTTCTTTGGTCTTTGTCTAAGAAACAGCTTGTTACCTCTGTTATGGCACAGGTACTATCTCCCTCATATCAACATACTTTCTCTAGACACTGGGTTCCCCTCTGTCTTCTGATCTTAGTGACCTTAACACAATAGATAACTCACTGCCCTTGAGTCAATTCTGACTCACTGCGACCTCCCAGGACAGGGTAGTACACCCGTGAGTTTTGGAGACTGTAACTGTTCCCAGGAGTAGAAAACCTCCTAATTTTCCTGAGGAATGACTCGTTATAATTATTATTTTTATGGCCTGTTATTTTGAACTGCTGACCAAATCGTAAACTGACGCCCAATGCATACTCCCAATGCCACCCCAGCTCCTAATCTCAAAGGTTACCTTCCCTTCAAGTCCTGTCTTCAAAACCCACGCCCCTACCCAAACCAGTGGAATTCCTCTGACTCAACCTTTCAATGAATGCTAAAATCTTCAACAAGATATGTCCCGAGCATGAAAAGTCTTATGTCTGCCACTTTTTCTTTGAATATTTTCTTTAATTGAAATTGGGTGGGAGATAAGTGATTATCACTCACTGAGAACAAACTAAGGTATTTACTCAGAGCTTTTCCTACATACTTCACAGAGATTCAAAGGCAGGCAGGAGAGTGGGAAAACTTTATAGTGAAAAATAATTTGTTAAGGCTTCAAGTGTATACTGCTTGGAGGTTGACACATGGGAAAACCAGAGGAGGGAAAGCGGGAAGTGAGCATAGGTTAGGGGCACATATCTGGCTTTCTATGGTTGGTCCTGAGTTGGAGATGGGGGGAAGGTCCATTTGCATTTGCAGTCTGTCATAGGCTTTCCTTTAATCAAAACTTTCCCTTTGCTATCCTTCCGGTGGTAGCCTGCGAGTCTTCTGACTTTCTGAGATAAGGAAGGGTTACATTCTGATACATTGTCCAGAATATTGGTTCATACTATTTCCATCAGGCATTTCTTCTGCTATTCATGAATCTCTTTCCCCATTATCTCTTTCTGTTATGTACTACAGTTACTTGGGTTCATCAACTGTTTATTGGGACATAGATAGATAGTAGACAGATGCATTCTGCTACCTCTTCTTCCAGAGCTAATAGTCTAACAAGTGCTACTGATATACTGAAACTTCTACTTACCTCTTCATAGATGGAAATGAAATAAAAAATTTTACTTAATTGACTTGGGTGACATATTAAGTTGGACTTGAGTACAAACAGACAAAGAAGAGGGAGTGCTGGATGGAAGGAATATGAAAGAGGCATACATGTGGAATGGAGGTGTTAAAGAATGAGGCTACTCATTGGGGCTGAATTTCATACTGAGTAAAATCCTCTCTTCTCATTTCATAATTTTGACCTCATTTTGTTTCCCAGTTTATAAGCCTACCTATACTATATGATGTAGAATGGTTGTTCACACCTTATTCATCATTTAGGGAAAGCATCACCTTAACTGGTCTTTGGCAGTGGCTCAGGGGAGGAAAGCTTGAGTAAACTCATTGAGAATTTGTAGCTCAGTCTTTTGATGCTGGGAGTGGGGACGATGTGGCCACTTACACACAATCAGATACGAACCATGAAAAACAATCCAGAATAGCAAAGTGAAGATGTTGAGGCGAGGAATTCCAAGAACTTGAGCTGTAACTGGTATGTAGATGCCTACATCTGAAGAGCTGATAGGTCATTCTGACATTTATTTGGTTTAAATGGACATAATTTCTTGGGCTAGAGTGCCCTAGAATAGTGAAATTAAACTATCGAAGACAGAAGAATAGCAATGTTATATTAATGCAGACAATAGTGTATGGAAGGGAAATCGTTTCCATTTCAGTCACCTGCAGTCTCAAACTGTAGAAATGCTTTTGCTGACTTCAAATTCCCCTTGCCCACATACTTCAGCTCCTTCTGAGGATTTTCTTGGCTTTCATCATATCCTCAGCAACTCTTTGTTCCCTTTTTAAAAATCCATCTCGATACTCAACGTGGCGATCCCTCTCAGTCTTATGAGACAGATCTCAATCAATCTCATGTGGTTACTAGTGATGCATAAAACAGCATGCAATAATCTGAAAAGATCAGAGCTTTTTAATAAAAAAAAATCTGGGATGAAGTCTATGTCTTAAAAAACAGTCCCACCTCCAAAAAAGAACCGCCCTCCCATCAATATTAAAAAATAATAATGCAGTAAGGTGAAAAAGCCAGGTTATATGAATCTGAAAGTATAATAAGGAGGGAAAGAGAAGACTTATATTAGCAAATAATTTATTTGTCACTTCAAATTGGTATGCAATGTTTTATATATCTTTTCCTACTTGTCAATAAGGATATTTTTGTCTAGCTTTTTCTGCACATGTCTAGAAGTCCCTAGTGTTCTTTTTCCTATGTATTATATGCAATGTTATAGGACTAATTTACTCATGAATGAATTAGGCAGATCTTAACCTGATAATATTTTATATTAATCGTGCATTTAGGAAATGCTGATTCCTATGTGTTTTCTTTCTACATAGGCCAATTTGCGCCAGAAGGTTACCCATTCCATGCAAACTGATTTAAGTCACATGAGAAGAGACAATTCTTCACAAGTGTACCCTCCAAAGGATGCTAGCACCCAGTCCAGGCAGGAGAGCAGCACCTGTGTGCCTCGACCCCAGGTTTTTTTAGCTGGTATCCGAGGGGGACAGGGTAAAACCACTCATGGTGTCAAGGTGAACTTAACTAGAGCAATTGATGAAACCTAGTTAGAGATAGCATTTTAAAACTAGATACTACCCAATTATGAATAATGGCACATAGTTCATTTCCTGGGCCTGGCATATTTCATTGGTTGTATGGATGTTTATTGGGTTCTCATTTATAGTCACTGTCAAACTACTACAAGAAATTAAACAATTGTTTTACTGTAATACATTTATCATTCTATTAAAATTGAAAGATAAAACTCTGTTCATTCCTCTTCATGTGTTAGGATATCAGTCACCCTTAAGACTGGTATTATGATTCTATTTAGATAGTCAATATATTTTAAGATTATTATTACTAGAGCAGAAGGAAATTACTTATTTTTAACACAAGAAAGTTTAAGCTATTTATTAAAAGTTTCAGGTTAATCTTTTTAAAAATCATTTTATTGGGGGCTCATACATCGTTTTTCACTCTACATAAATACATATATTGTGCCACGCTTCTTCGCATGCCTGCTGCCGTCATCATTCTCCCAACCTCCACTTTTCCACTTGAGCCCTTGACACCAGCTTCTCATCTTTGCCCTTCCTTCCTTGCTCCCCACTTCCCCACCAACCCTCAATACTTTATACATTATTATCATTTTGTCATAACTTACACTGCCCGATGTCTCTGCTCACCCTCTCCACCAATGTCTGTCCTCCCGGTACGAGGTTATGTGTAGATCCCCGTGGTTGGCTCCCTCTCTCTACCCCATGTTTCTCCACCCTTCCAGTAGTTCCACTCTTACTACTGGTCCCAAGGGGTTCATCTGTCCTGGTTTCCCCGCATTTCCATTTCCCATCTCCACCAGTGTACCTCTTCCAGTCTAGCTGGATTTGTAAGGTAGAACTGGGAACATGACAGGTAGGGGTAGGAAGCCTTCAGGAACTAGAGGAAAGTTGTATGCTTCATCGCCATCTCACTGCACCTCACTGGCCTGTCTCCTCCCCATGACTCCCGTGTGAGAGGGTGTCCAATTGCCCACAGGTGGGGCTGGGGTCCCCTCTCTGCTCTCCCTCCCATTCATAGTGATGTGATTCTTGTTCTTTGATGCTTGATATCTGCTCCCTTAGCCCCCCCGTGATCACACATGCTAGTGCATTGGAAATTAGTTCTAAAATGATATTTTATGTTAAAAATGAACATTTTTCAGCTTGGGGAATATTTTCCATTTTGTTGTATCAAATGTTACCATGAATCCAATTAAAGACAATTAAAATTCAGATCACTCAAGAATGAAATGATAATAGAAATTTTCACATAGAATGTGGAATTTTTGCAAAAACTTTTTGAACCCTTTCATAATATCATCTTATTAATTTAGGATAGTTATAGCGCATTTCCAAATGATGTTTTTGTAAAAATCTAAAGTTTTTACACAGATATTTAGATTTTCAAATCCTTCGGGGGGGGGGCGGGGGGAAGTTCAGGCTATTTGGCAATCCTTGTGATCATTTTGTTGTGGTAACTGGTACTTCCAGTTCTCCATTCTAACCCTTGCAGGCCTCCCACGTCCTTTTTTTACCTTATATGCATGATTCTGCTCATGCACATATATTTGGGACCAAAAGTTTGGTGGCCTGAATCTACCCAGCAGTTCCTTGGAAGGTAGGCCTGGCTCTTTGCTTCCAAAAAGTCACAGCCTTGAAAATCTTATGGAACAGTTCTATGTAGGTTAAATGTTCCCCATAATATGAATATGCTAAAAATATGAATATGCTTTGTAATCAAATACTCTACGATTCTAAGGCAGTGAGTTTATTTATTTATTTTTGGTTTTCTATTTTTAAGGTAAACATCAGGCTTCTAAACTTTCATAATTTGCACTTCTAATTTGTTTAGAATGTGGCCTGTTTTCAATATATAAGGATGCTGAGGCAAAGCTCACTTGCTTTTTTTTTTTTTTTTATGGGTCTGGATCTTGCAACTAGCTTATCATCTGATGTCCAGTTCTTTGGACTTGAGCCAGTGGCTTGCCATATTGCCTGCCAATACTGGGAGTCAGTAGCAGAATACCATCTTATCTGTTGACCTTAGATTCATTCTCCTCTGCAGCCAGATGCCCACTGTCTGACCTGTTGCTCTTGAACTCATCAGACCTGGTAGCTATGTGATTCAGGAGAAGCCTTCAGCCTGACATCAGACCCACAGGCTTCAAACTTGCCTGGCTCTAACAATATGTGAGCCATTTCCTTGAGGTAAATCTGGATACACACACACACACACACACACACACACATATATGTGCTTCACTGCTTTGCTTTTCTAGACAAGCCAATATAAGACAATTTCTAAACAAAAAAAATGCATGGTAAGTACAATTTGGATTATCAAATTAGACATGCAAGGACAATTTCCAACTAAATAAAATTACTAAATCCAAATTGAAAAGTCAAATAAAAACCACAAAGTTGTTTGGTAGGTATAACATAATCAGAATAAAAGAACCTAAGAGAGCTAGACCAGACAGTAAGAGCTTCTGGGACCTCCACAATGTCTCAAACTTCATCCATCTCTTAAGATTCCTAACCACATTGGATACAGTGCCTGTAATCCCCATTTCAGTAGATACAACTTAGTTGCTCTGCCAAATTTGTACTCCCTTTTGGGTATCTTTTTATTAATTTTTTTTTATTTTTTAATTTTTGTTTTATTTTTTGGCATCACTGCCCTCTGGTGGTCGTGGGACCTACCCAGCCTTGCTGCTGCTGGATTTGAACTGCCAAGCCAGTAGGCCGCAGTCCTGCACCCAACCACTACGCCACTGGGGCTCAGCCCCCTTTTGTGTATCTTTTGATTACCCATTTTAACTCTCCTACTCCTCACAGAATTTTACATGAGTTCACTGTAGTTTTAATTTTTGGAATTTTAAAATGTCACTGTTCTTTTGGCTTTCTTTAGTAGTATTACACAGAGTAAAAAACTGGGTCAAAATAGCACTACAACACGAAGTAAGTTTGAAACCATTATGTTGACTGAGAAAAGTCAATTACAAAAGGAAAGCTATCGTACGGCCGCACTTATATAAAAAGACTTGAACAGGCAAATGGTACATATCAAAGTTTCTTAGTGATTACAAGAGAGGGACAGTGTATTTGGTGACATACCACTGTATTTTGGCTTATAGTGATGGAAAAATAGCATTTAGGGTAGGGTAATGCAATAGATTTGCAATTTTCAAATTTGTACTTTGATTTCTTGACTGTTGCTTTCATAAGTACTGATTGTGGATGTATGCACAATGAAATACTTGACAACTTCTATCTTTCCTCTATTGGCATGACAGTGTCGCTTGGCCCAGTTAGAGGCAAATCTGCCGTCCATGGATCTCTTTAACATGTTGATGAGAAACTATGTCACTTTGAGGGCTAAGGTGCACTTGACTCAAGCATTGGTATTTTTGGGGGGTGCGAGGGACATCACTGCCCTCTGGTGGGAGTGGGAGGCCCAGCCTTGCTCCTGGAGAGCTGCTGCTGGATTGGAATTGCCAAGCCAGTGGGCTGCAGTCCCGCACTCAATCGCTACACCACTGAGGCTCAGCCAGCAATGGTATTTTTTTTTTAAGTATTTTGGTTATCTATTTATTTTTCTTCATTCTTTCATGTGTGAAAAATTTTTCCCAATTCCAAAAAGATGTACAACCACAACAGTAAACAATAGAAATAGATTATGGTTAATTTAGGGAAAATAAATATGTAAAACTGAGTTATATAGTTAACATGCTCATGAGTGCAAGCCTGCGGTCAGATCCCTTCTAATGAGGACGGTCTGAAACAACTGAACCCTGGTCACAGGCAAGATGAGTTTGACATTTTGACACCTAGAAATCACAATGACTTATAGAAAGCACTTCCCGTGCAAAGGAAAGAAACTCGATTGTGGTGCACTTTCTAGGGCCTCCTAAGACTGAAGGATTTGTTCCCTGGGTGCTGGAGACCCTTACAAAGTACCCCTATTCTCCAGTCCCATCTGTTATGGGCTCAGCTGAAGGTATTCCACTCATTCAATGTCAAGGGCACTTTCCTACAAACACTTCTCATCAGTGGATATCAAGAAGAGGTGACCAAGGCCCAGCTACCTCACCCCCAACTTGAGCAACTGACAAGGGACATCACTGCTTCAGAGCTCCCCCACTGGGGTGAGCTAGCAATTTTGTTGTGCCTGTGCCTCAGGCCAGCCTTTCTCTCTGCCCAAACCTTCCTCCTTTACTCCCCATGGGTGATTTTTCTCTAAGGAGCAAACTAAATCAAACCATTGAGTTCCAACTCATGACAATTCCATGTGTGTTAAAGTAGAATAGGATTTTCAGTGGCTGAGAAGACTAACCTTTTTTCTAAAGCACCTCTGAATGAACACAAACCTCTAATCTTTATTTTCCCAAATATTTAATACACTATAATGTTTACATTATAATACACTATAATGTTTACAAACCATTTTTGGCATTTTAAACCTTTTATATAAAAGCTATATAAGTATACCATATTGATAAGATCAAAACCATAAAAACTACTAAATAAAAATATCAAAATAGGAAGCCATCCTTTCTGGACATAGCCTCTATCTAGGTCTATATGCTTCTGAAGGTGATATTTCCATCTTTGTGCCCTGTCCAAAATCCAAGTCTACCTACAAGAAGCACCTGCATGGGGGCTGGCAGAGGAGGCACTCCCTGTGGCTACCTTCCATTTCCTCCCCCCCTCCCCTCCCCATCTCTGTTTTAGGCATGCCAGGGGAAGTCAGGAACCCCTCAAGGGCATCCCCCCAAGGTTATCCTGTGTCCTTGGTGTGCACTGCAGCAATGGTATTTTTAATAACCTCATATACATTTAAAAGTTGGAAAATGAAGAGAGAAAACTGAAGTATAATTTGTGCATTTGAGTTATGGGGCTGGTGAAGAATATTTGAAGTACTGTGGACTGCCAGGTGAGCAAACTTCTGTCTAGGCATGCCGCCAGAATGCGTCATAAAAGGGTGGTGAGACTCTATTTTATGTACATTGGACATGTTATCAGGGAGACCCGTCTGTGGAAGATGACGTCATATGTGATAGAGTCAGCCCCAAAGAGGCAGACCCTTGATGAACTGGACTGTCAAGTGGCTGCAGCAATGGGCTCAAACACAACAACTGTGATGATGGCAAAAGACTGGGCATTGTCCATCAGGTTCACTATGAGTTAGAATTGACTTCACGGCACCAAATGACAAGAAGGTTGTAGAGCGAAGTAACATCATTGCTGTCAACAGGATGTGAATCTGTAAAAAGTTGATTTGTTAAACAAAGCAAAATAAAAAAAAAAACTCAACAATGAATGGCCTAGAAAATTGAATGATGAGTTATCAAGGGTGCATGAGGGAGGGGAAAAATGAGTTGATGCCAAGGGCTCGAGTAGAAAGAAAACGTTCTGAAAATCATGAATCTGAAATCTGAAAAACATACGTACAAATGTGCTTGATACAATAGATGTGTATATGTATGGATTGTGATGAGTTGTATGAGCCCCCAGTAAAATGATTTTTAAAAAGTTTACTATACTTTAAGCCTGTACCACATTTAATAATCTACTATATATTTCCCAGGGTTGCATTTAAACAGAATCTCCCCAAGCCTTCTGGTCTCTGTTCTTGCCCACCCTTTTATTTAATTAAGTTCATACTTTAATATAGCCTACTGAAAGTAGGGTGGACTTCATAATTGATCAGAGAGAAATGAGCAGGGTGGGGCAAATATTGACCCATAATTATTGACATAATCAAGAATGTCAGTAGAATCTCAACCGAACTAGGAGTTCTCAATATCAGATGAATGACATTGTGGCTCACATAATAGAGATTACTCCTCCTTGTTCTAAACCGTGGTACAGAAATCAAGGCATATACAAAATAACACACATGAAATCAATGTAGAATAATTTAGAGCAGGGAACCCAAACATAAGCTGGATTAAGAGTAGGAATGCCTGAGTACTTGGTTCATCTGGCTGGAATAACCACCACAGTAAAACCAGTACAAAGTGAGTAGGAAGTAATATTTCTCCTAAGGACACGCTGCAGCTATAAAGTATAGGAACAGCACCCCTCATTGAGGGGCTACTTTCTAACTAAAATCATAATCAGAACTTTGCTGTTTGAAGTCAAGAACGGAATACGACACTACTGCTTGGAGCACTGTGACACAGGGAAGTAGCCTTCATTTCCAACCTACATGACAAATTTAATTTATAATATAGGTGGAGTGTGTGGACACATTCCACATCTGCCATAACTTTATAATTTCCAGGAAGCAGAGTCTTGAGACAACTTTGCAGTCCAGATCTGAGGCTGATCGCTTTATACATGGACTTAATTTAAATCTATCAAAATATTACTAATGTTAAATTTCATCTTAGATCAAGGACCCCTCCGCCCCAAAGTTTTAACTCTATCCTTTCTTTTACTTCCTGATAGCCCCTTGTTTATTTTTTAAACATCATCTTATTGGAGGCTCATACAACTCTTATCATGATCAACACATCAATTGTACGCAGATCACATTTGTACATTTGTTGTTATCATTCTTGAAACATCCTCCTTCTACTTAGGCCCCCTGTATCAGCGCCCCAAATTTCCCCTCCCTCCCCAGAGCCCCTCTCCCACGAACCCTTAAAAATTTACAAATTATCATTATTTTGTCCTATCATACCGTCCGATGTTTCCCCTTCACCCACTTTAGCCCATTTCATGTGCAGTTTTATTCATTGCTACTGGACTTCATCAGACAGGTTTATTCCTTGTGGTCTTGGGCTGACTAGACTAGGAAAAGAGGCACCCCAACTTTGTCAAGATTTGTGCTAATGGAGTCATTTTTGCAATGAAAATTATTTAAGGTTCAGGAGCATGTCAGTCAGAAATGTCACTAAAACCTCTTTAAAAAAATCATTTCATTAAGAGATCAATGTTTATTACAATCCATACATCAGTTGCATCATATTTGTACATGTGTTGCCATCATTCTTTTCCAGACACTTTCTATTGAGTCCTTGGGTTTTAGACCCTCTTTCCTTGCCCCCTCTGCCCCACCCTCGTGATCCCTCGATAGATTATAAATTATTATTTTCAAGTCTCACACCAACCAATGTCTCCCTTCCGCTACGGGTTCTCCTCTTCTTTCTCCTGGAGATGAGTGTGTTTTGGGGTGTCATTCATTGTGGTTGGTTCCTCCTTCTCCTCCCTTCACCTTTCCCATCTGGTCTCTCTCTTCCTATTCCTGCTTCTGAGTTGCATGTGTCCTGAGCTTTTTTTTTTTTTTTTTAACTCATTTTATTGGGGGCTTTACAGTTCTTATAACATTTCATACATCAATTTTATCAAGCATATTTATACATATGTTGCCATCATTTCCAAAACATTTTTACTTGAGCCCTCATTGTAAGCTTTTATTATTTTTTAAGCTTTTTAAAAAATCATTGGGGACTCATACAACTCCTATCATGATCAATACATACATAAATTGTATGCAGACCACATTTACACATTTGTTGCCATCGTTTTCGAAACATCCTTTTTTCTACCTAGGCCCCTGGTACCAGCTCCCCATATTTCCTCTCCCTCCCCACTCCCCATGAATCCTTAACAATTTATAAATTTTCATTATTTTGTCATATCATACACTGTCCGATGTGACCCTTTATCCACTTCCCCATTGTCCATACCCCAGAGAGGTTAAATGTAGGTCCCTGCAATAGTTTCCCCCTTTCTACTCCACCTTCTCTCCACCCTCCTGGCATCACCACTCTCACCCCTGGTTCTGAAAGAATCATCTGTCCTGAATTATCCGTTTCCTGCTTCAATGTATATCCCCTAGTCTAGCTGGATTTGTCAGGTAGAATTGGGATCATGATGGTGGGAGGAAGCATTTAAGAACTAGACTAGGGCTGAGCAGCACTGGTGGCATAAGTGGTTGAGTGCGGGCCCACGGGCTTGGCGGTTCAAATCCAGCGGCAGCTCTCAAGAGCCGCACTGGGTAGTTCCCATGACCACCAGAGGCAGTGATGCCCCCCTCCCCCCCCAAAAAAAAGAACTAATGAAAGTTGCATATTTCATTGTTACTACACAGTACCTTGACTGCCTAATCTCCTCCCTACAACCCCTGTAGGGGCTGTCGCTTTTACCTATTAATGGACTTTGGGTTCCCAATCATGTATTACCCCTCATTTTTTTTTTTTTGGTATCGCTGCTCTCCAGTGGTGGGAGTAGGAGGCCCAGCCCCACTGCTGGAATTGAACCTCCGTCCCAGTGGGCCGCAGTCCCGCGCACAACCACTACGCCACCGGGGCTCAGCCAACTACCCCTCATTTATAATGCTATGATTTTTAGTTCTTGAAGCCTGATTACTGATCCCTTTGACACTTTCTGATCACAGAAGCCAGTGTGCTTCTTCCATTTGGGCTTTGTCGCTTCTGAGCTAGATGGCCGCTTATTTACTTTCAAGCCTTTAAGAGCCCAGACACTACATCTTTTGATAGCCGGGCACCATAGCTTTCTTCATCACTTTTGCTTAAGCACACATTTGTCTTCAGGGATTGTGTCAGGAAGGTGAGCATCATGGAATACCAATTTAATAGAACAAAATGTTCTTGCATTGGAGGCCCAATGCCCATATTCTGTCTTAATACTAACCCTATAAGTGTATGCACATAGATCTATTTTCCCATCATCAAATATATATATATTTACCTATGTACATGCCTGTATTTAGATCTCTATAAATGCCTTTTACCCTCAGTTCTTTCCTCTTATTTCCTTTTACTCTCCTCTTGCCCCATTATCATACTCAGCCTCCATTGGGGTTTCAGTAGTTTCTCTTTGTTGCATTACTCTTGCTCAGTCCCTCTTGGGCCCCTCGCACCCATCTTGTCACTGATTTTGAATCACTTGCTGTTTCCTTATCCCTGGGTTGGTCAACACCCAACACCACCTCATTTCCCTTCCTCTCCCTCTCCCATGTCCCCCCCCCGGCCCCCCCCCCCCCCCCCAGCAGGAACCATCAGTCCCATTGTTTTCTCCTCCAGACTGTCCATCCAGCCTATCTTATCCAGATAGACCCGCAGAGATAGACCTTCCCATCTTGCTCCTTCACACGTGTCTTCCCTAAACCCAAAGAAATTTGTAAAGGAACATGATGTGAGCCCCTTGAGGATGCCAAATTGCCATCTGGACATGGTGTAAATGGGAGTGGATTCTTTGGGAAGGGCTGCTGCTGCTGTTAGGTGCTGTTGAGTTGTTCTGACACAGTAACTCTATGCGTAACAGAAGAAAATATCACCATGGTCCAATGCCATCCTCAACATTTTTTTTGGGGGGGGGCTGGGTGGAGTATACTTTATTGATGGTCCACGACAGGGTTGGATTCTCTATGGCCCTCTCCTTCTTCAGGGGGTCTGGATGGAAACTCAAGATGATGGATATTCGCATGGTGCTGCGGGATCGGGTTGGGGAAGAGACTACCAAGCAGCTAGGGGCCTTTCTTTTCCTCTAGTTTTGTTGCTGGGGCTGATGGTTCAGGGGAGACTCTTTCCTTAGAGGACATGTTGCATAGCCAAAGTCGTCATCATACCAGGAAATGAACTTGACAAAGTAGCACAGGGGGAATTGCCAGCTGCAACATCAAGGATGCAAAAGTGAGTGTCATTGTTGAAGTCACAGGAGACAATCTGATCTACATTGTGACCCGGGATGTCCTTTAGGGGACAATCCAACACCAGCTTCACCACCTTGATGTCATAGTACTTGTCAGCTTTCTCTGGAGGGCGTGACATCAGGACTAATACACTGGGCGTGGAGACATGGAAGGCCATGGCAGTTTCCCATTCAGCTCTGGGATAATCCTGCCCACATCCTTGGAGCACCAGATTTGTGGATGATGATCTGGACAGTCCCATAACCATTGTGCCAGTGTTTTCCAGAAGGACAGGTCATCCACAGTCTACTGCATGGCAGTGATGGCTTGGACTATGGCCCTGAGTCCCTTCATATGCTAAAGTTGTCATAGATGACCTTGTCCAGGGAAACCAAACAGTTGGTGGTGCAAGAGACATGGCTGACAATCGTAAGGGAGTTGTCATACTTCTTGTGGTTCATGTCCATCACAAACATGGGGGCATCTGCAGAAAGGGCAGGGATGAGTACCCTATGTTTCAGGTGAACCCCCAGCCACCTTTATGGTTGTAAAGTTCAATGACACATTGGGCACCAGCTATGCCCCACTTGATGTTGGTGGGATCTTGCTCGTGGAAGATAGAGATGGACTTCCCATTGATGGTGAGCTTCCCATTCTCAGTCTTAATGGGGCCACTGACCTTGCCATAGGTGGAATCATACTTGACCCCGTAGACCATGTTGTTCAGGGCAATGAAAGGGTCACTGAGGGCAGCAGCGTCTACTTTGCCAGAGTTGAAAGTAGCCCTGTGGTCATTCTGTTGACTCTTATGCATCTCAGGGATGCAGTTGGCAGATGTGGCTGCCTGTCACAGAAGGAGTAGAGCACTCTCAAAACTGTTGTGTTTGAGCTTATTATTGCAGCCCCTGTGTCCCTCTATCTTGTCTAGGGATTTCCTCTTTGTCTCTATCCCTCCACTTTAGCAAGCATGATGTCCTCCAGGGACTGGCCTGTCCTGAGAACATGTCCAAAGTTACAGAGAGGGACACACCTTCAGAAGTATATGAACCTAGATGTGTGAGATATAAACGACAGCTTCCCATCTTGGTATTTTTGTATCATAAAGACTTCTATAACTTTGTAGTAATGTTTTTCACTTACACGAGTACATCTAAGGACATTAGTATAGAACATTAAGCACATGACCCTATAAAAATGTTTAAGGAAAGGTCATAACACACAGGAATGCTGCAGGGCATCGCAGAAGCTTGGGTTTCTGTTCTGGTGTGGAGAGGGACCTTAATTTAACCACCCAGGAAGCTGGACCACTGGCTTTACTAACGAACTATTGCTAACATCTTCTTAGAATGGTGGGCTAGCAGTGTCATGCTAGAGGTTCATTTGTGGTGCAAAGATCATGAAGTTAGAAAGTCAGCCTAGCTAAATATAACCAACCACCATCTGACCAAGGACACAGGCAAAGAAAGGCTATCTGAACAAATCACTCACACACTCGCTGCCAACTAATCGTTCCGGACGCACGGCGACCACATAATGTACATTTGATTTAGCTCGAATAAAGGCCACCTATAGAAGGTGAAGAAGGTTGTAAAAAGGTTGCAGAAAGTCACTTTGTTACGTTACGTGGTCTGGGAGCTTTCCCAACACGTTTGATAAGAATGAATCGCTGTCTAACCCACAAACCCTTACTTGCCGCCCGTCGCTTGGCGGCGGGGACGAGAATTCCAAGGAGGACGCGCTCGGCTCTCCGGGATCCCCTCCCGGAGCCTGCAGGGAGCCGTGGCTTACTGAACGTGGCCACCGAACCAAGTTTTACCTGCGTCCCAAGCAGGAGGCGAACTTGAAAGGCCGCCTTCCCTCCAGCCGCGTCCCGGCGGGTTCCAGCGCTGGCTTCGGCGCCGCGCGGGGCGGGCGGCGGGCGATACGCTCTAGGCCGAGAGTCTCTCGTCTCTATGACCGTAGGGGGCGGTGCCCCGCGTCTCGCGCAGGGCGCGCGGCGGGCGCGCGCGTCAGTTCCGCGCGGGGCTGTCGGGCCACCATGGCTGCCCCGAGAGGTGAGGCTGCGGGCACCGGGAGACCAGGGCGGGGGCGAGGAGCCCCGGGGGGAGGCGGGGCGGGAGGCCGACGGGCCTGGGCGCCTGCGGGCTCCCCTCGGGCGGCCGAGCCCCGGTCGCGGCGCGGGAGGCGTCGGACTCCTAAGTTTCTCTGGAGCGGCTCCCGGGCTCCGGTCCGCGCCGCGGTCCGCTGGGGGCGGCCGGCCTCCCGTGACGCGCTCCGCGCGGGCTGGAACGGCAGCCCGGGAACGTGGCTGCTTGCACGAGCGGGGGTGGGTGGGAGCCGCCGTCCGCCAGGCCCCGGCTGGAGCGGGGCAGCGGAGGGAACGGGGCGCAGGTCCCGGGCTGCAGCCGCCTCGCCCAGCGCGAGGCAGCACGGGGCTCCGGACCCACCCGGGGTCGCCGAGCCTGCGGTCTCCTCCGCGCCTCCCCCGCTGTGGGTGCTGAGAGTCGTCAAGGTCCTCCGGGTCCTCTACGTAACAGCTACTGACCCCCCCCCCCCCCCGGAGCTTTAAAACCCCACTGAGACCATAAGGAGAGGGAGAAGGCCCTCGTTAGCAAAATTCCTCCCTAGGGATGCTTGTGGTTTGAAGCAGCATTGGTATTTGGGGTGGGAGGTGACATCCATCATCTTTCCCCCAGGAGAGGCACATTGGGGCCATAAGATCTAGTGACTAATTGCCGTTTAAGGCGGAGGAGGGTGATGAAGCTCGCGGCACTTTTTGCTAAGGGTGTTTAAGTTGCCACCCGAGCTTAATTCGGGGGTGACAGAGCTGTAGCTACCAGGAGTTCAACGACACTGATTCTTCCCATGGAACAAACACTTGATTTCATGGCTTAATAATTGTTGAACAAACATTTGACATGGTTGCCAAGTTATTTTCCTGGTTGGGGAGGCCTCATTCATCATTCAGCCCAGCCCAGGTATGTGCTTGCATATGCCGCTTTAAGCCTGCCCCCATTCCAAGTCACTCAGCCTTAAGAATCAACACCCCTCCCCACACCCTCTGCCCCAAGACGGGAAGTAAGGGAGAAAAATAAAGCACATTTAGATAACCACCCTAACACAGAGACACCAAGATAAGGAGAAGTAAACGCTTGAAAATTAACATCTTAAGAGTTGCAGCAATTTCTACATCCAGACCTATCAGTATGCGTCGTGTCTTGGTTGTGTTTCAAGTCATGCCCAATCCCAATCAAACCAAACTCACCGCCGTTGAGTACGTGCTGACCCATAGCGACCCCTTTTGGGTTTCGGAAACTCACAGTTAACGGAACTAGACACAGGTCCCGCCTGCAGAGCTGCTGGCGCTTACCAAGTGCCAACCGCGCAGATCACATAACCACTGCACCGCCAGCGCGCCTCTAGATGTCCACTAGAAATCAATGCTAGAAAACTGCAGTTGCGGGGGGGGGGGGGTGATAGGGAAAAGGATATCTAGACCCTGCATGTCTAAATTATCAAGTCTAAAAATGCCTCCCATGAAATGAAGTAAAATCCTTCGGAAAATATAACTGCACACCTCACTTTCAGAGCTACCCCAAACCAATCGCCATCCCCTCAATTTCAACTCAAACGGGTCTTGTACTAAGAATGTAAATCTAGGGCAACAGTCAGCCTCGCGTTTCTACCATAAGCGCCTGGTGGGTGCGAACTTCCAACTTAGTGGTTAGACACCCCCCTTTAACTCACAGTTTCACCAAGGCAAAAGGGATTAAGCTGTTGCATTTGGGGGGCCACACTTATTGAACGATGTAAATTTCAGAGCATACTTGATTAATTCATAGAAACTTGCATGCTTTAGCTTATCCAAAGTTTTTGTTTTGTTTTTTCCTTCTCAGTTAAGAACTACTGATTTTTTTGGACCATTTGTAGTTGATGCTCTTTGAGAGACCACTTTCCACAAGGAAACAAACGTGTGGGAACTAATGGGAACTTTATGAGACGTGGAACACAATGCTGATATTTTCTCCCATGAGGATATGGGCTAAGTCCACAGTCACTGGGCACAATTTAAATTCTCAGCAAAATTTAATACTTATCCTGAAAAGCTAAAATAGCTAATTAGCAAAGCCTTTTTTTTCTTTTTAAAATAATTTTATGGGAGGCTCATATCTCCCTCATTTTCCCCCATTACCTTCATTCTGACACATATAAATCTTACCACAATCCATACATATTTAGCAGTCTTTTACTGAATATTTGTGAATGGAGTAAAAAGGTAGTTTCATCTCATGTTAAGCTAAAGTAATAGAAAATTATGCTTAAAATGTTATCTTAAAAATGCCTTTAGCACACTGCAGAAGTGATAGTCCATGTTGAAGCCCTATGTTTTGCAAATATCTAACATGCATAACTCTTCCTGTTAAACCAGCTGCTACTTTCAAGAAAGAAATGCGTATTCCCATATACTCACAAGGGAGATATTTTCAAAGCTGAGGGCAAAAGGATCTGACAGGTCAGGTTATGTTTGCTGACTATAAATATTTTGTTCCATTTAAGTATTTGCTTTGTTCTATTTGTCATCAGGAGTTTTTGTAATAGCTAAAGCAAAGTAGAATTTAGTTTGGCAGCTCTAAACTGTATTATTTATGAAAATGATAATGTAGGTTGACAAGCTTTTTCAGTCAAATTTAGACTGGATTTTTGTTTTACTTACTCGATTCTTTTATACAGTATGCAATATGGCAATGAATGAGCTGACCTATGTTTCAGTAAGACTTGTGAACATCGAAATTTAAATTGAAAATAATCATAACTTGTCACAAAGCAGTGTCTTCATTTTTTTGCCAACCACTTAAAATTATGGAACCAGTGTGAACTTTCAGGCTATAGAGAAAGCTGTAGAAAGGTGAAGAGGAGCACTGTGGTTTGTTTCCTGCTGATCTTGAAGATGGCAAATACTTTCCCTCCCTGAGTAATTAAAAGCTCCTGCTGTTTATTTGTGAAGATAAACCTTTGTCCCTAGTGTTGGAGAGTTTAGAACAAAGTAAGTATTGTGATCTCCATTACTTCCTTCATACTCGCTTACCACCGCCCTTAGCATAAACAGATTTTTTTTTGGAAAGGAAGGATAGGCAGATAATCAGTTTCATTTTGGTTGAGCCCCAGTGGCGTAGTGGTTGTGCGTGGGACTGCAGCCCACTGGGATGGAGGTTCAATTCCAGCAGCAGCTCCACAGGAACAAAGACTGGGCCTCCTACTCCCACCACCAGAGGGCAGTGATGCCCAAAAAGACAAAAACAAACAACCCCCCCCCCAAAAAAAACCCAAATAAGTTTCTTTCATTTCTTCTGAGCTACCATGTAATTCTTTTCCTTAAGACCTGATAGAATTTCACATATCTGCATGTGATTTACAGATTATTTTAACTTACTACTTTAGTGTCCTCCTCCCCCCCTGCCCCCACCCCAGTGGAAAATATTTATACTTGGTATATATAAAGATCATTTGTTGCAATTTTATTTTATTACCCTATGTTTTAAAATTGTGGTTAGCTATAGCAGGGAAGCAACAAAGACCACATGGAAGAAACACTAACTCCTGTGATCATGAGGTGCCCATAGAATCAAGTATCAGGCATCAGAAGACCCAAAACAAATAACCATTTTGTTGTGAATGAGGGGGGTTCAGAATGGAAACCCAGAGCCATTCTTAAGACAATTGGACATCCGGTCACAGGATGGGACGAGTCAGCTAGGGTGCAGTATAGCACCAATGAAGCACAAACTTTCCTCTAGTTCTTTAATACTCTGCCCGCTCTCCCCCCCAATATGACCCCAGTTCTACCTTACAAATCTGGCTAGACCAGAGTGAGGACATTGGCACAGATAAGAGCTCTCTTTCTTTCTTTTTTTTTTTTTTTGGGGGGGGGGCATCACTGCTCTCTGGTGGTGGGAGTAGGAGGCCCAGCCCCACTGCTGGAATTGAACCTCCGTCCCAGTGGGCCGCAGTACCGCGCACAACCACTACGCCACCGAGGCTCAGCCCCATAAGAGCTTTCAAAACACAGAATCTGTGATAGATTTTTATCTCTGGACTAATAACAAGAAAGGGGGAACCGATTGAAACGTTGGCGTTCAATACCCCCACCCCCACCCCCACCCTCACTCCCAGGGCATGAACAACAGACACATGGGTGATGGAAGTCAGCGAATGGTGTGAAATACGAACATAACAATTTATAACTTATTAAGGGTTCGTGAGAGCGGGACAGTTGGGGGGAGAAGGGAATAGAGCTGATACCAGCGGCTTAAATAGAAAGAAAATGTTTTGGAAAAATGATGGCAACGTTTATACAAATGTGCTTGATATAATTGATGTATGGATTGTTTTAAGAGTAGCAAGAACCCTCAAGAAAATGATTTATTAAAAGAAATTTAAAAACTGAAGAAATAAAAATAAAATTGTGTTTAGGCTCCCAAAGCAAAGATCAAAAGAACGGAAGTATAGTTTGCACATATATGGTACAGTAGCAGCCCAGAATTATCCAGTGCCCCTATGGACTGTTAACAGAGGTTGTGAAGTATGGCCACATTTAGCTCACTCCTTCTTGTTTTTGAGTCACCAGAGCACAAAGAATAGCCTTGAAGGATGATCATTTGCAATTGATTTGATGGTGGAATTCGAACTTTGAACTCAGTTAAGTGAAAGGTTAACACTTCCCTCCCCCAAACAAAAATTCCCTTCTTCCTTTTAGTTCATGTGATCTTGGGTCCTGGCTCATGGTTTTCCTTGTGCATAACAGAAGGAAAGTGCCATCTTCATGATCCTTGGATTGAACTCATTAGTAAACCTATTCTACAAAGTATTGTCCTCAGCGATTGCTACATTTTGAATTCTATTGAAGAATCTCTGAGACTTTTGTTTTCTCTCTTGGTCCATGAGAACCTGTACAATATCCTTTATTTTACCTCCTTGCCTGGGAAGCCTACAAATATTTACTAAAGAAAAAGCATAACGATCCCTTTTTAAGAAATGCTGTGGGACAAGAGGTGGGAGGTGGGTGAAGAAAGTAGCAGCAGTTTGGATTTGGGATGATAGCAGTCTTAGAGAAGGGCGAGGCGTAAGGAAGTCTGAAGGAGGACTTCTTTGAAGATGTTTGATCAGAATGCCTCAAGGCTAGAGATGATGCTGGTGCCTTTGTGATGGCAGCAGCCCAGACATACTTGCAGGCAGTTCTTCAATTACCTATAAGTTGTATGTTTCCTGTACTTAAAGTTTTACCGAGCTTCATTCTTAGCACTCATTCCTATGCTATGAAATGTTTCTTTCATAATGCAGTGGCATAAGCTAGATGGAATTGGTTTTTTATTATGCTGGATTTCCAAATTAGCCTCAGTTCTTTTGTTTTATTTGTGTTGTCTTAACATTTAGAGTATATATGACTGCAGTTATTTTCATATTACTTTGATAAATTTATAATAATAGATATCTTAGCTGAGGCCTGGTGGCGCAGTGGTTGTGTGGGACTGTGGCCCACCGGGTTGATGATTCAAATCCAGCAGCAGCTCTCCCGGAACAAAGCTGGGCTTCCTACAGCAAGCAGGGCAGTGATGCGAGAAAAAAAAAAAGACCCCTTGACTGACCATAAGATTGGCAGTTGGGGACCAAGATTTAGCAACCTGATCCTATAAAGGGTACAGCTTAACCAAATGAGGCAGTTCCACTCTGACACAATAAGTTGCCTTGAATTGATATCAACTAGACAGCACCCAAGAACAAAACTGGACTTAGTATGTCATACAACTGTGTGTTGGGGGCTTCCCCAGAAACCAAGTCAATGCCTAACTAAAGTTGACAATTTGAGCTAACTGTGTGATGACTATGTTCATGGAATTGATTGCTTTGAAGTAAAATTTTAAGTGTCATTGGTTTAAAAAAGTATTTTGTACTTGAAATTGGAAAACATGACTAACTTTTATGTGTATAATATTATGTGCTCAATAATGATTTTGTTGCATATATTTTCCAGAGAACGTCAGCTTGTTGTTCAAGTTATACTGCTTGACAGTGATGACCCTGGTGGCTGCAGCGTACACCATAGCTTTACGCTACACAAGGACATCAGGCAGAGAACTCTACTTTTCAACCACAGCTGTCTGTATTACTGAAGTTATAAAATTATTGCTAAGTGTGGGGATTTTAGCTAAGTAAGTATAAATACATTTTAGTGCGTAAAATTGTTGTTTTCAATTAGTTTTTTTTTTTTAATTAGAAAATTCAAGCTCCATCTCTCTATATATTTATTTGCTTTGGAATAGTGTTTCTTAACCTGGGAAATTTTATCTTCAACCTGCCCACCAGGAGATATTTTTTTAATTTTCTCAACTAGGGGAATGCTTCTGGCATCTAGTGGGTAAAGGCAAAATTGCTGCTAAATGTCCTACACTATACAGGAATAAAGGATTTTCCAGAACAAAGAATTTCCCAGTTTAAAATGTCACTGGTCAAAGGTCAAAGAACCTTACCCTTAAGAAGTGATGAAGAAACCATAGGCTTTGGATCAAATCTAGATTGATGCCTGTTATTATTGTGACAATGACCATGTAACTCACAGTCTAAAATACCACTTGGTCCTTACTGAAAAAAATATGCTACCCTTTGCTGTAAGAAAGATAAAGAATAATAATAAGCATTTTTGCTTGTCATCACTTGCTATGTACTGTGTGTGCTAAGTGCTTTTTGTGAATGATCTCAAATTAGAATAAATTGTTAATTTTAAGGGAAGTATAATATAATGACTCCCATTTTTCCATACAGCATCCGAAGCTCCTCAAGATTACATTGTTCATATGTGGTATCTCTACCTGGGGTCCTCAAACTTTGGCCTGTGGGCCACATATGGTCCTCGGAGGACATTTATCTGGCCCACCGGGTATTTTCGCCACCTCTCCCTTCAGCCGACTCCTTCCGGGCCCACAGTGAATGTGTACATAGTGTTTTTTTTTTAAACTATAGTCTGACCCTCCAACGGTCTGAGGGACAGTGAACTGGCCCCATTTAAAATGTTTAGCTTTGAGTCAGCCAAGTCACATAGGAGTCATATTAACTAAGGATGTGGTTGGTATACGAGAGCGTTGAGAATAGGGTTTTGGAGTGACACAAACTTACTCTAACTCATTAGAATGACGGGTGTACTTAAGTTTCTTAACCTGCCGATGCCTTAGTTTTGTCATGTTTTTCCTAATTGGAGAAATTAATGTAGAATGAAATAAAATACTGTTGGTAAATTTACTTAGCATGGTGGTTTCCACATTAAATAGTGGTGGAATAGTAGTATTTATATACAAATAAGGGATTCATTTATCAGACTCAGTTCTTTCTGGTTCTAAAAGAGAGGTCTAAGTGCCAAGTGAACAGATAGTTTTCTTACAGTCTATAGTTTTTAAAAATGAGGATTTTTTTTCCCCAGTAGGTATGACAAAAACATCTTCTTAGTTACTAAAATATGTATTGTAGGTGGGAGCTGACGTGTTGCTTCAGGAAATTCTAAATTGGAACAGCAGTGAGCACTGACTGCTGCAGAGTCATTTGCCGCCACAGCCTCTCCTAGACCGAGAGCCAGCGTGCTGACCAACCTGTCGCCGTCCTCCTCTCTCCCCGGGGGCGTAATCGCTTGCTAGTTTTCAGTGTGTTTGTTGGCTGACGGACCTAGTGATTAATGTTGTGACTCTAGGCTACTTACATTTTGATCAAAAAGAAAAAATGTGTTTTAGATAAGCTTGATTGAGGCATATTTTATGTATCCTAAAATTCACTGCTGTTAGCTTGTGAATTTTGCCAACTGTGTACAGTTGTATAACTGCTGCCATAGTTAAGATACAGAACAGTTCTCTCCTATTAGAGCTGCCTCCCTGCCCTTTTGTAGTTGGCTTTGCCCTTCCACCCCCAGGCTCTGGTTTCCACTGATCTATCATTTGTTCCTATAGTTTTTTTAAATTCTTGAGGTCATATAGATGAAATCATATTGCCCATCACCTTGTATGTCTTCTCTAATTAATGTAAGATTAAGATTTAATTTAAGATTCATCCACATTATAAATTCTTTTCCAATGTATGCACCACAGTTTGTTTATCCATTCATCAACTAAAGGACATTTGAGTTATTTCTGGTTTTATTGTAAACTAAATTTTACAGTATTTTATGAATTTTTTGAGGAGCAAGATGATATTTATAGGAAAAAAGGTATGTTTGTAGGATTATTTTGAGAAAAACCAGTATGCCAAATTTTATTGTTTTCCTGATATTTTCCTTTTAGACAAAAGTAATGTTAAAAGTACACATAGAAAATTGTCTTAATCTTTCAAGTTAACGCTTAAATGACGTGAAAATCAGGTATTATTGAGCAATTCTTAAGTACAGAGCTCTGAGGGATCAGCTGACAAGGTTTTTCAGTAAACTGATAATTTAGAGGGGGAAACGGACATACATATTAGCTAGTAGTAGGTCGATATCTGGTGCATGCTTGCTGAGTGGTGTGAAGCTACAAGAGTATCCTCTGGAAGAATTCATGAGATGGGGATGGGTGGGTCTATGGGCAGGTGAGATCTTATATAGCTTTCAGGATGTTTTTGTGGGTGTAAGGAAGCAGTATGAAGGCTTGTAGATAGAAGCAGACAAATCAGATTTAAACACTTTCATTCATTTAGATATCAGATGAGTGATTTCTATGTGATAGTAATACTGGATGCTGGATATATAGGTATAAATGCAATATATGGACTCTGTTTGCAATCTAGGTCTAGTGAAAGAGACAGGAAGTAGTCTGGGAAGGGCACACTGGATTACAAATGATCTTTGGGACAAAATTGGTTTGAGGAAGGAGAGAGCAGAAAAACCAGGGGCCAAAGGTAGAAATCTTTAATATATTTGAGTAAGTTAACTTAATTTCCTTACAATAAGTTTATTAAGCTAGAATGTCAGACCCCCTCAGTTTCCTAACAAGATTCAGTTTTATGGAAATTTTACTTTTATTATGGAATTCATTTTGTCAGATCAATGAGAGGACTTGTGATGCCTTTGAAAGGCAATATTGCAAAATAAAAGGCCTCTTTGTTTAAAACCCCAGAAACTCAGTGCCCAGATAACAACTTAGATGTTGGTAAATGGACATATAGTAAGGCTTAACTTAAAAAAATTTTTTTAAGGGAAATTGAAAGATGCATAGGGGAATATATTTCCACTGTTCCTTATTTTCCAAAGAAAATAAAACATTATTAACTCATGGACTAAGTAGAACTGTTAAAATATTCATTAAATTTAAAGTGTAAGGTGAAGTTGTGGTGCAGTTTGTTCTGGGACGCTAACATTAAAAATATGGCAAAGAAAAGCAACAAGGCCTTTGATAATACTACATAGCAGTTGGCCTAGACTGCTGACAACTTATGCACAGACTTTTTATTATTTTTATGCTCTTTTGACTTTTCATTTCTTTATGTATATTATTTCTTATTCTCATTGGGTAAATCTGCACAAGACCTCTTTAAACTGTCGAAAAGCAAGAATGTCACTTTGGGGACAAGGGTGCTTTTGACCCAAGCCATGGTATTTTCAGTCGCCTCATAAGCATGTGAAAGTTGGACATTGATTAAGGAAGATTAGAGAAGAATCGAAACACTTGACTGTGGCGCTGGCAAAGAATTTTGAAGGTACAGTGGCCTGCCAAAAGAATAAACAAGTCTGTCTTGGAAGAAATACAGCGAGAATTACAAGAATGTCTCACATACTTTGTACTGCTCTGGAGAGACTAGTTCCTGGAAAAGAACATCGTTCTTGGTACTAGTGTAGAGGAGAAGCGAAAAAGAGGAAGATTTCATGAGATGCATGGACACAGTGACTGCAACAGTGGGCTCAAGCGTAAGATTCGTGAGAATGGTGCACGACCATCACTCTGTTGGGCATAGGGTTGCTCTCGGTCAGAACTGACTCAATAACACCTGACAACAATTTTTAGCTAATATATAGGAGTGATCAATTGTAACTTGTTTGGTAGAGACCTCTTTTTTTTTTTTTAATTATGTCAAAAGTACAGACCTTTCTAAAAATTCACTAGTGATGGTGTTAGAATAACAATATTATGGAAAACCTAATGGCTTGTACTTCCTTATTATCATTTATAACTCATTGCTATGTTTGTTACCAGAGTATTCTAGAGGATCTTGCTTTTTGGTGAAAATTTAACAATGTTCATTATGTTCACCAAGGCCAATCAGGATAAAGTTAAGAATTATGGCATACAGAATTTGGGTGGCGGCATTTAGCATTGTATAGTCAAGATGATTTGGGCTGTGGAGAAGAATCCAGCCTTACTGCACTCAACTGAGACAAGCAGAATACCCAAGACTATTGCCCTGAAATATTCTTTGAGCCTTGATCCAAATGGTCTCTCCTCAACCACCTTTTGGCTTAATAGTAGGCTAGCGCACAAAAGTAATGATTGTCACTCTTGAGTACTGTATTCTTTCAAAAATCCAAATCATCGATCGTTTGAGATCAAATGACCCCAACAGTAAATTTAAAGCATAGATGAGATCACGTCGGGCCTGTGGGGCTCTGTGAAACTAGGTTGATGGG
Organism: Nesogale talazaci; assembly: GCA_004026705.1. NCBI lineage: Eukaryota > Metazoa > Chordata > Mammalia > Afrosoricida > Tenrecidae > Nesogale > Nesogale talazaci. Next base: position 27,483 of record PVJH01010259.1, on the reverse strand, counting down.
AATGGAACAACTAGAATGAAAATAATGAGCCTTTTGATACTCTGCGAAGTGTAACTTTGTAGCTAATGTTATTTTATAACATATATAGAAATGGGATCCTTTAGAGCTACTAAATTTTATAGGGAATACTAATTTTTATAGAAATAATTAATGATTTATTATGTATTTACTTGAGACACATGGTAGAAAATAGCTGATACATTGTCGTTAGAAGGAGAAAAATAATCTAATTTTTCGGAACAAAAACCTTACTTGAAAGGACACCTGAAAATTTAATTTTTTAGACTTATAAAGGAATGAAATATAAATGAAAATTACTTCAGCCATTGTGGTGTAGTAGTTACTAACACATTCGGTTACAATCCACACGGTTTGCAGTTTAAAACCACCAGCAGTTTAAAACCACTAAGGGAGCAGGCCTGGCCTTTCTACTCCTATTAACAGTTACAGTCTTAGAAACCTACAAGGGGTTACTGTATTCAGCTTTGGCTTGATGGCAGTGAGTTTTTTGTATTTTTTTAAATGATGTCCTGGATTGCAAGTGAAAAAATTTCAAAATGAAAAGAGGACATTTTGATTTTTTTTTCCCCGTTAGCTTATTCAGCACTGTGTGATAAGACATTGGTAATGAAACCAAACCCCAGCTATCAATTTTGGAGAAGCTGCAAACTGAAGGTCTCCTAACCAAAGGTGGGTGGTTCAAACCCACTCCTCCCACTATACCCTCTGGGGGACAAAAGAACAGTGATCTCCTTGGAGACCCCGAAGGGCCATCCTGCTCTGTATTCTGGGCTGACTCTGGAGTCAGAACTGATCACTGCACACAATGGCAGCACTCCTTTGGATCTAGCGCTTGAAAGGACTCTTGGGATTCAATCCTTCATCTAAAGCAATTTATTTTATTTTATTTTCTTCCCGTTTTTCCTCCCTCTAAAGCAATTTAGGATTAGAAAAAAATGAATAAAAAGTTCAGAGTTGTAGCTAATGACAGCATTTAAAATTCCTATTTTTGTGTTAACCTTGAAAAGCATGAAGCTTGCAAGGAAGCTGGATTTTTTTAGATACTCCAAAGTTGTCATTTCTATGCACACTTGTCAAAACAGGTATCTAAAAGTATCAATGGCAAATAGGGTGTCAGGAACACAGATTGGGTATAGACATTTTTATCAGGAAACTTCTAAACATCAGGAAATATTGGTTACTTTTCTTTGAGATTCTGTGCAATACACAAAGTAGTAAAGTTGATTTTATAATTTGGATTTACATGTGCTTAAAAGTTCTTTACCACATGATGCTGTAATAATTCTTTCTGTCGAGATAAAAGGTTGAAATTGGACTTTTTGTTTCTTTTAAAAATAGTAATAAAACTTCCTTTTTTTCTCACCTGAGAGAAAGGACCATAGTGCCAGGATACTGTTAGAAAAAGTGATCATGTCAGAAATAGCCCAGAGTTTAGAATTTAACCATTTCTCTTCAGAGGAAATCTTTTTTTTTTCTTTTGGCATCACTGCCCTCTGGTAGGAGTAGGAGGCCCAGCCTTGCTCCTGGAGAGCTGCTGCTGGATTTGAAAAGATAACCTTGGTAGTAAAAATAGTGTTTTGTATACTCTCAGGGAAATAGTATAAAGTTAATGGAAAATAATATATATTACTAAATCTAAAGTTGAATTTTTTGGAGAATGACTCCTGAGAAGGGAAACACACCTTCCATTAAAACTATTAAATTAATTAATAGCTTCCAGACACAGGTTTTAAGTGGAAGACCAGTTTTTATGATTTAAGTGGTAGTGAGTTTTTATAACTAGGGAAGCCCATCTGGTCAATGACAGTGAAGGTCAAATGAAAGACCCTTATCCTAAGTAGGTGTAGCGATTGCATCCACTGGAGCAGGGGCTGCAGGCAGAAACATGGAGTGCTGGCTTGCTTTAAAGCATTGGAATATCACAACTTCATTTTAACCTTGATTCTTTTCTCTGCCACACACTATTTGCCAAAGGACCAGCTAAAATTTTGTCAATGCACTTAACTTGATTTTTTTTCTCTGTCGTGTTTAGGCTATTTAACTTCTTAGAATAAAAATAGCTTTGCTTCAGTCAAGAGTGCCTGATCTATGAGGGTAAGTCAAAAAGTATTGCTTTTAGGGTTTCAGTTCACACACGCACAGGTTTATTCCAAGTAAATATGTTTAGACACATCTCTGCAATTAGTGGAAGGCTGCAGACAGGTTCTCTCAGTCATACACATCTCAGTCTCAATAAGGTACCTTAAAAAAATTTCCCTTTGGAACAGTGGCTTCTCGGGATCTTCGGGGCCAATTCAATTAAAGGCAGAGGTCAGCTTAGAAGGTTATGGTTACTGCCTTTTGGGATCCCAGGGAAATCATCTTGGTAAGTTTTCTTGAAGGACATTGGATGATTGAAGGACAGGGGCTAATCAGGAAGAACTTTTTAAAAACCTGAAAATTGAATTATTTAGGAGAAGGACCAAGAAAATTGTTTTGAGGAATTTTTTTTTCCATCAAGACACTGTGCCTGCTCATTCTTACAGGGTAGCAAGGGCTGCCTATGAGAATTTCGTTGGAAAACCTCATACCCTTTGCCCTACAGCCTTCTCCTCTTGCCCCTAAATTGGAGAGGGCAGAATTCTTTGGGGAAGGGCTAAAAATGGGAACACTACCTTCAGACGTATGTAGACCTAGATGGTGGATATATCAAGAAACAATAGCTTTATATTTGGGTATTTTGTATCATATAGGTGTCTGTTTTGTAGATATACTGTTTGATTTACCCTTATATATTGGGGCTAAAAGGATTTTATATATATATATATATATATTTTTTTTTTCAGAAAAAAAGTAATATTCATTTAGGCCAAAGAACAGAAGGCAGAAAAAATGTTTTTTTTTTTGAAAGTTTAAAAAAAAACTAAAAAAACCATGAGTAAACCACTTAGCATATTTAAGTGACATAAGATTGCCCCCATAAAGTCAAAGAAGAATGCCTCTTTTAGAATTTCTAACTTAACCAGTTATGTAAAACAAACTTATCAATTAAACTTCAATACTTATAGATTGCTTGTCTTTAATTTTAGTGTACATAGTAAAAAAAAATCTCATGTTTCAGAATTCTCAGGTTTATTCTTTCTTTTAGTATACTTTTAAAATTGTCAAATTTTGGCATTTTTGTTGTTGTTGTTGTTGTTGGTTTGTTTTCTTGTTTTCAATTTGGAGCCCCTACTCTGCTTCCTAGTTAACTTACTTAGAATTTCCAGTAAATATGCAATGTGATCTCAAACAGAAATTAAAATTGCCAGGAAAAAAGGACGTGGGAGAAGAACGAATTGGGGGGGTGGGGGGCAGCGGCACTAATTGTTAATTGAGGTTTGTAGAGTCTAATTGGTGACTTAGTTATTTGCTGGGCATTTTATCTGATGCACATTGTGTAAATGGTTTCACTTTACTTTTCATTTTCTCCCCGTGAAGTGTTTTTCATTTTGATGGTTCTATGTGAATAGAGGGAGATCTATATCATCCTCTTTAAGAGCTGCCTGGTATTCCATTCTATGGATATAGCATCTGATGGTATATCTTCTCATGCTAAAAAACAAAGCTATCTAATAAATATCTTTTTATAAACACCCTTAGTACATGTATGATTATATGTCAGATCACTAGTAAGTAAAAAGAAAATGACTAAATTCTACTGTGGAGGTAAATTAGGTGGTAGTTTATTGTTGCAAAACCTTTTTATTTTTTGTTCTTATTAATGTTTGAAGTATAAGTTTTTAAACTATGATTAAAATATAGAACAGTACAAATTATTTGAATTATTTTGGATTTTATAGCTATTTATCCCTACAAGTTACATGAAAATTTCATGCTGGAACTATGCTTATGAAATCCTCCCACAAATACTGGTAATTTTGATTTTTAAAACCACCATTGGTGGTATAAAGAGAAGGAAACGAAAACACTTTCACATTGCCTTGGTATAAAGTCACCTTTTTATTGTTTGCCTTTCACCACGATCTATAAAGACTAAGAAGAAACTTAGCAGGATATATAAATGCAAATATACTCTGGGTGTATTTAGTAATAAACCAAATGTATCTTAACTGTTAGATCTACATACCCACATAAGACTCCAGAAAATTCTGTTTCATGACATAACATGGAATGATTATGGAGTTTTCAGATACTTAAACGTTGTAGTCCCGTTGTAGTTCTACTGACATACAACTTTTGCTGCGTTCCATTTTGCACAGTACTTTGGTAGCCTACCCAAGGATTTTATGCCTTCTAGTATGTGTCTTAGTGTTTCCCTGACAGATCAGAAGCTAGAAGAATGAGTCCTACTATTGACCAAACATGTATCAGAAAGAATTGATTTTAGCCAGGTGATAGAAACTTTAGTGGGGGAGGCAGCCATGGATTGCAATCAACTCTGAGGTTCAGAGTTTCTTCAGGTAACAGAGACGTAACATCAATCCTGTACCAGTAACTAGAGTCAGACTAATTATTCAAGCGAGAGTCACAATGAAAAAGAAGACTGTATCTATCTAAAAGTAAATTTATATATGCTTGTTGATTATATGAGCTATTTCTCTTATCCAGCACCATTATTTATAGATAAAATTTAATCTGTTTGTTTTTAGTAAAAGGTGTTCATTAAGGTGTTTATGATTTGATTTCCAAGAGTATATCTTGAAAGGGAAAGCAAAGGGAAAAATAATCTTTGGTTTTCTATGTGTTCTTATAGTATGTTCAAGATTGCAGTATACTTAAAATTGATCCTTTATTTTTATGTTCCTAATAGGAAGACAAGAGGACAAATGATTGCTAACATGTAGCTGGAAGCACTTGATGTTTTTCTATCATTTTAGGATGTAAACTATCTACGTGCTTTGAAAGTATTCCATCTTCATTTTACTTTCTGATTTTTTTTCTTTTACTAGTTTTTACAGCATCCTCTTTAATTTTACATCTTCAAAGTATCTTACTTTGACTATCTAATATTGCTGTAATTCTAAGCTAGTGCCTTGTAACTTGAGCTTTTTTCAGTAGTTAGTATACTGGTATATACCTTGTCTTCTCTAATAGCTGCATCCGAGAAAGAACCAGAAAAAGACAGCTAGAAACAGCTACTAAGTAAGCATCTGACAAACAAAACAGTCATTGAACCCAAAATTCATGGTTGGAAATGGAAGCCCCTACCTGGTTCACAATTTTAAAGTTTTTTATAAATTGAGCATTTCTTAAAAGGCATAAGAGCCAAAGGCCTGAAGGTTGAAACACACTGTGCTTCACTGGTTTGTACTTAAAAGGCCGAGGGAGATAACACAATGACATTATCCTTAGGAAAAGACAACTGACCACGGTCTGAAGCCTCTGCGGGTCTGTCTGAGGAACCTGATGTGAGAGGTGAATGGGCATGGGAAGACAGGAGTGTCGGCACTGCTAAGATGCTGCTCAGTAGTCCCTTGCTGTGATACGGGAAAGGTCCATCAGGTACATAGCTCGGCATTCTGGGAGAACTTTTTCAGTACAGTGAAATCACCACTCCCCCCGCCGCCCGTTCAGGGTGACAAACAGAAACATGGATGAAGGGAGATAGTGGATGGTGTAAGAATGAAAGTAGTAATAATTTGTAACATATCAAAGGTTCATGAGGGTGTGGGGTGGGGTAGGAATGAGGATGATCTTGACACCAAGGACTCAAGTACAAAGAAAATGTTTTGAAAAAGATGATGGCAGCATATGTGCAAATGTGTTTGATACATTGGATGTATGGATTGTTAGAAGAACTGTAAGAGCCCCCAAGGAGATGATTTTAAAAAAAAGGAAAAGAGGGCTGAGCCCAGGCGGCGTAGTGGTTGTGCGCGGGACTGCGGCCCACTGGGACGAAGGTTCAATTCCAGCAGTGGGGCTGGGCCTCCTACTCCCACCACCGGAGAGCAGTGATGCCCTCCCCCCCCCAAAAAAAAAGAAAGAAAAAGATTATACTGTCATGATGCTTATTAATGATAATTGTGATAATATTTAATTATATTTTTAAACACATTACTTTGCTAAGGTATTTCATTGGACCCCTCTAAGTTTTTTTCTTTGAATTTTAATTTTTCAACCTTTAAAATATTTTTAGTTTTAAAAATATTTTTATTCAACTTTATTATTGGAGGATAATGTGAATTGGTGGGAAAATTATTCTTTATACTTTAAGATGTCAAGAATATATTAACATCTTAGGTTTGTATTAAAAGGCAGTCTTTAAAAAATGTCAAATGTATAAAGTGTCCACTCTTAAGACACCTGGAACGTCTGCTATCTAGAATTTCTCTGTAAGTGATCTTTTTGATGGTTGTACCTTGGGCTGCTAACTGCAAGGTCAGCAGTTTGAAAAGCCATCTGCTGCTTTTTGGGAGAAAGAGGGTTTTCTGCTCCTATAAAGGGTTGCAGCCTAGGAAACCCACAGGGGCAGTTCTGCCCTGTCCTGCACGGCACTGGCTTGATGGCAGCGTGTCTTCCTTCGTGACACAGTTCGTGGGCTATTGCCAGATTGTTTATTCTCAGCAAGTACTCTTACAGATTTACCATTGAGGTGTGGACCGTGTTGAATAAGAATGTTTTGTATTGGGCTGAGCCCTGGTAGTGTAAGTGGTTGAGTGTGGGATTGCGGCCTGCGGGCTTGGTGGTTCAAATCTAGCGGTGGCTCTGAAGAGCAGCACTGGGTAGCGCCCACAACCACCAGAGGCCGTGATTGGCCACCCCCCCCCCCCCAAAAAAAAAGAATGTCTTGTATTTCAGTGGTTTGACCACACCTTCCATCTGAAGTACTTCCTTGAAGCCTGGAGTGTTCTACAAGGACTACATAAGCACAGATCATTAATTAGACATTATGGACTTTATGTTCTCAGAATGTAGGTGATTACAAGTATTGAAATAGGAAAATTCATATAATCAATAAGTGTTGATTATGTTAACTACAATTACAGAAGCTTATTGGTATTAGCATAAGTTCACTTTTGTTGATATTAGCTAATTCTGATTTCCTGCAAAGTTATACATATATGTACTTAAGTTTTTTAATGAGAATATGTTTATGTAAAGAAAAGATATATTCCCCTGTATTTCATAAGCACTGAATTCATTTACAGATAAAAATTGATCTAAATTTCTTGATACTTAACCCAAGTGATTACCATAATATATTAAGACCTTTTTCTTTCTTTTTAAAATTTTAATCCCTTTGTAGTTTTTTTTTTGAAAAACACTTTAGAAATGAATATGCTGACCACTAAAAAATAATTCAGGATGCCATTGATGTCATGGCAGGTAAGGTGGTAGGGGACTCATTTAGTTTCTTTTTTTTCTTTTTTTTTTTGGGGGGGGGGCATCACTGCTCTCCGGTGGTGGGTGTAGGAGGCCCAGCTCCACTGCTGGAATAGAACCTCCGTCCCAGTGGGCTGCAGTCCCGTGCACAACCACTACGCCATCGAGGCTCAGCTCCTCATTTAGTTTCTTATTGGTAAGATGTGCAAATCTGGTTTCGTGGTATCACATTTAACATACTCAAAAACTGGAGCTTTGACCTGCATTGTGGGCATCCTTTCACAATTAGAAGTTGTAGTTGTAATTCTTTTATAAGGGTGTATTGTTGGTATGTTTCTTTTAATGACCCTAAAAGTAGTTGGAGATTATGAAAAGAAAGTAAGTAAGTCTAAGTGGCATCTGTGAACCTAATGCAGCTGTGCTCTGTGTGAGGGAATGGGTATCAATAATATGCTCATAATTCTTTCTCCCCTAACTTTCTGTCCACCCCTTTTGTTTTCAAAGAGAAACCGGTAGTCTTGGTCGATTCAAGGCGTCTTTAAGAGAAAACGTCTTGGGAAGCCCCCAAGAGCTGATGAAGTTAAGTGTGCCCTCACTCGTGTATGCTGTGCAGAACAACATGGCGTTCCTTGCTCTTAGCAATCTGGATGCTGCAGTGTATCAGGTAAGTGGAACTCTTAATAGTGCAAAACACAAGATTTTTAAAAATGACTTTAGGGTGAACAACTTTTTCTTACCTTTACAATATTATCAAAGATGATTAGGGAACCAATAAAGAGGTCTGAGGGGCTGGCCCCAATCGCAACTATGTGGACGGGCCCCCTCCCCACAGAATTCACGTTAGAGGACATCACTGAAGTTACAGTTCAGCGAGAGGGACGTGTCTGATCAGAGCGCACGGGAGCAACTGAAGGGAGAGGCACACATCCAGGCCCGCCAAGCCCTGAGGGTGATATTACCACCCCGAGCTGCCCAAGCGCAGATTGGGCCATAGGTCCTGCCCACTACTGATAGCATGACGCCCCTCACTGACGTGGAGCACTACGGAGGGCAGCACTGGAGACACAGTGCGGGAGCCGCACCTCGTCTGACCGCGCCACTCTGAGGTGGAAGACTAAAGGCGCGCAACAGAACAGCAATGGCACAGAGCAATGACGTGCCAAGGGAATACCAAAAGTAGACTTTTGGTCTACTATTTTGGTCCACTATTTGGTCTACTATTTTGGTCCACTATCATGATGCCATTTTACTTTGCAAATCGGGGTAGGCCAGAGGATGTACACTGGTACAGATAAGAGCTGGAAACACAGGGAATCCAGGACAGATAAACCCCTCAAGACCAATAGTGAGAGTAGAGTTGAACCCTGGTGGCGCAGTGGTTGTGTGCAGGACTGCAGTCCACAGGGTTGACGGTTCAAATCCAGCAGCAGCTCTTCAGGAGCAAGGTTGGCTTCCTTCTCCCACCAGGGCAGTGAGGGAGGGGGGTGAAAGGAAAAAAAACAATGAGTAGAGATACCAGAAGGAGAAGGTGGGGGAAAAAGGGGGAACTGATTACAATGATCTACATGAAACACTCCTCCCTGGGGGGCAGACAACAGAAACATGGGTAAAGGGAGACATCAGTCAGTGTAAGACATGAAAAAATAATAAATTATCAAGGGTTTGTGAAGGAGCGTGGATAAGGAGGAGATAAAGTGAGCTGATACCAAGGAGTCAAGTAGAAAGAAAATGTTTTGAGAGTGATGATGGCAATAATGTACAAATGTGCTGGACACAACGGATGTATGTATGGGTTGTGATGAGTTGTCTGAGCACCCAATAAAATTATTTTAAAAATGTTTTCTGATATATCTGTAAATGATATCAGAAATAATATGTATATGGCATAGACTAGCGGAATTCATTATTTTGCTTCCAGGTGACCTACCAGTTGAAGATTCCTTGTACTGCTTTATGTACTGTTTTAATGTTAAACCGGACACTCAGCAAATTACAGTGGGTTTCAGTGTTTATGCTATGTGGAGGAGTCACACTCGTACAGTGGAAACCAGCCCAAGCTACAAAAGTTATGGTAAGAAGCAAAATGTACACCATAAATCTTCCTTAAATCTAGTGCACTTCAAGTAGTAACACTGATGAATGCATGCAGTAGGATTACATTTCTTTCATTTAAAATAGTAGACAAGAGTTTAAAAACTTTCTTAGTATAATGTTGCTAATTTTTAAGGACAATAAAACCAGCTTTCTGTTGTCTGTTAAGTGTTGGAATGCTAACTGCAAGGTTGGCAGTTGAAGCCCACCAGCCATTTGAAGGGGCAAAGATGAGGCTGCCTGCTCCCATAAAGATTTGCAGCCTCTGGGACCTCGGCACAGGGTTGCTATGAGTCAGAATCAGTTCCCTGGCTGTGGGTTTGGTTTCATTTGTATGTTTGTTTGTTAAAGGGAAACATGTATAAAATATTAGAGACACACAGTACCTTAAACATAATGGAAGGGTCAGAATTGGGTGAGAGGGTGGGGGAAGGGAGGGAAAAAAAGAGGAGCTAATAGCAAAGACTCAAGTAGGAAAAACGTTTTGGAAAGGATGATGGCACCATATCTACAAAAGTGCTTGATACAATGGATATATAGATAGTTATAAGAGCCCCCAATAAAATAATTTATTAAAATAAAAACAATAATGTTGAAAACACTAGACCTTAAATAGAAATACTGTTTAGTGTTTTAAAAAGAAGAAGAGTCAAAATTGGCACAGTAGCTGCGAGTTTGGTTTGGGTTTATGTTATCCAATCCCTTCAAAATTAAAGTGCAAATTGGTAAAGCAACTTGTCCAAGGTGACACAATCACTTCTTAACCTATGAGCAAAGCTTAGCCAGTGTCCATCACAGAATCTCTGCATCTTTCATAGAAAGCTCAAAAACACTGGACAAGGTAAAGGTTTTCTCTAGCAAGTTCACATTTTCTCTCAACTCAGTTTCTTAATGTCCTTTTGCACATGCTCATATTGTCCTGAAGAGGGGAGGGGAGGGAGTAGGCTTTCTACTGATGATTGATAACCAGAATAGGACAAAATTGCCCTGTACTTAGAAGAATCATCAACTTGTTAAGAGTTGAATGTTTTGGTATGTATCTGATTTTTTATTTTATATGCTTCAGTCAGCTATTTTCCTAAAGACAAATAGGAACAGAAGCTCTAGTGGCGTGACCTTCAGAAGACCAACGGCTTCTCCCTACAGTCAGACTCTGCTCTTTGTAGCAAATAAAGGAGCATGACTCTAAGGAGCATGAGGCAGTTGGGAATTTGCAGAGAAGATGGAAATAGGAAGTAAATTCCTTCTTAGTATATGTGCTGCTGAAGCAAGCACATCGATTCCTTTCTAGGTTTTAGTTCCCTTCTAGCTTAGTTAGTGGAGAAATGGTTCTTCCTCCAGTGAGTTGTAGCTTAATATTTACTGTTTTCAGATGATGCAATAGTATGTGCATATTTTGGATAATAATTCAAAACATTGAGCATATACAAACTAGGAAGTAAGGCTAACACTGTACATTTGTGTTTATGTGACACAACATTTAAAAAGCTGCAAGGCTGCTTGTTTTTCCTCAAGCCTTCAAGACCCCTTTGATAGCTGGGCACTTTCAGCTTTCTTCACCACTCTTGCTCATGCCCCCACATGTCCTCAGTGATCGCCTAGGAAAGGTGAGCACACAGTGATATGGTTCTTTCCTCTTTGATGCCTGAGGCCTGATCCTTTTGATACCTCCTGGCCACATTGGCTGGCATGCTTCTTCCATGTGGGCTTGGCTACTTCTCAGCTAGCTAGCTGTTCACCAGACACTATTATCCTTTGACAGTTGGGTGCCATCAACTTTCTTTACCATATTTGCTTATGTCCCCATTTGACGTCAGTGATCGTATTGGGCCAGTGAACATCATGGAATACCAGGGAGCAACAAAGCCCACCATGGAAGAAACACACCAGCTTGTGCAACCATGCGGTGTTGAAAGAATCAGGTATCAAAGAACAAAAAATCATATCATGTGCCCATCCTCCCGATATGATCTCTGAAGACAAATGGGTGCAGAGGCAAACAGAGGGGAGGAAGCTGATGGTGCCCGGCTATCAAATGATAAGCATCTGAGGTCTTAAAGGCTTGAAGGTAAACAAGTGGCCATCTAGTGTAGAGGCAGCAAAGCCCACATGAAAGAAGCACACCAGCCTGTGATCACGACGGGTCAAAGTGAGCAGGTTTCAAGCATCAAAGAACAAGAATCACATCACTTCAAATGAGAGGGAGAACAGGGTGGGGACCCAAGATCCATTTGTGGGCAATTGGACACCCCCTTACAGAAGAGTCGTTGGGAGGAGATGGGACAGTCAGGATGCAGGGAAGTAGCGATGAAACAACTTTCCCCTAGTTCTTAAAGGGTCCCCTTCCCCCCCCCCCCCCCCCCCCCCAACTATCATGATCCCAATTCTACCTTACAAATCTAGCTGGACTGGAAGAGGTACACTGGTAGAGATGGGAACTGGAAATATGGGGAACCCAGGACAGATGATCCCCTCGAGACCAGTAGTTAGAGTGGAGTTACTGGATGGGTGGAGGGAAGGTGGGGTAAAGAGAGGGAGCCAATTACAGGGATCTCTACATAACCCCTTATCTGGAGGAGGGACATCGGAGGAGTGGGTAAGGGGAGACGTCCGGCAGTGTAAGATATAACAAGAGGGTTAGTGGGGGAAGGTGAGCAGGGAGGGGGAAAGGATGAAAAGCTGATATCAAGGGCTTAAGTGGAAATGCAGATATTTGGAGAATGATGACAGCAGCAGGCATGCGAAGGTGCTTGGCACAGTATATATATGTGTGTATTGTGTTAAGTGATGTATGAGCCCTCAATAAAATGAGTTAAAAAGGTGTAAGGTTCTACCTCACATAGGTAATGTTTGTGAAAAATTAGCAAGCGAAAGCAGAGCACAGGTTAGTTATGTGATTTGGGGACCACTCTAGCACTCTTTCACATGTTAAATAGAACGTAGCTTGTAGACCGGCCTGTCACTGCCCTTTGTTCATGGCAGAGCTCTCCTAGCTTCATTTGATGATTCCTTAAGTCACCTTCCTTCATTTAAACAACCCTGGTCTACACATAGGATTTCTAGATAAGAGACTTCAAATCCCCACTTCTGCTCCAAACTTCCCCTTTCCCTTATTTCTCTTCTAGATGCACTCCTCCAGTGTTCCTCAGGAAATTTAGAACTTCACACTTTCTCCAAGTGTTGCTTGAGTGAGAGGTGTTTGCTAATTACCTCCTGTAGTCGGAGTACTACAGTCTTCTTAAGTCAGCACTTTTTATCAGGGCTCTTTGTTGGTGGGATGGGGAATAACCATTCTAAAATTGACTACTGGCAGTCCCTATATTACAAACCAGTTCGGTTTTTAAGTCTAATTTTACATCAAATTTGTATGAGTCAGAACAGTTCGCATCTAGTGTCAGTCAAATATTTGTCATAGTATATATAAAAATTTCTATGCATGATAAACATTAAGAAACACTTCCAAATACATTAAAGCATCTTGAACATAATACGATAATAATAGCAGTGCTTTGATGATGGCACAGTAGGGCCGATTTGTTAACAAGAACCATTATGTGTATCTTGAATGTTTTAATATAATAGGCATCTCAGGGTTGCTGCTTACAAATGTAAGTTGAATGTTTGTAACCTGAGGACTGCCTAAATATACTTGACATGTAGCTCATAATTTTAATAGTTGTTTCAGATCAGATGTGTCTCAAGCATGAGCTTTTTCTAAACTAAAATACTGGATTTTGGGGTGTGAGTCTCTTGTAGATTCGACTCCATGGAAATTTTTGTATAGGACCAGAGTTCTGTGATGATACCTTTAAACCACTCTTTAGTTTTTTGTTGTTTTTCCTTGCATGATTTTTAGGGGTAAGGAATTTGGAGAGGAGTCTTAGTTGAGTGCTTAGTTTATAGGACCACTTATAAAATTGCAGGCAATAATATCAGCTCGGACTGAGGTGAACTGAAGACATGACAGGTGAGCAGATCTGTTTGTCTAAGATGGTTTTGTTTTCACTAATTGGCACTCTTCAGTATGATCATTCACTCAGCCGTTATTCCTGTACTGCTCTGCCTCGGTCACAAAGATATACGACAAATCTGTCATAGTTCTTACCCAGCATCTCTCTGGGGTTGCCCTCATCACCTATAGAAAAGAATCCTTTCAATAAAGAAATTTGGTATGCTTTATTCGTAGGGAGACGATGCTGTTTTCTAATCAGTCTTTTTATACTGTCTGTTCCACCATTTTGCTTGAACCACAATAGAATAACAGCTGGTACCACATCTATGGCTCTCACTGCCCTTGCCGTTTTAAAACTGTCGCGTCGTTGTTACCTCACATCTGCAATAATCATACGGTCATGTGAAGTCAATAGGTTTTTAAAAATTACGTTATTTGTTGTTGAAAACATGCACATTAAACCATACTCCAACTTTGCAATTTCTACACATATAATTCAGTGACATTGACTGTATTTTTCAGGTTATGCAAGCATCTTCATTTTAGTCTGAATTATTCTTCTACCATGAGTGTAGTCTCACAGCTCCCTGCCTTCTCCCACACACACACACACCGCCCCCCCAGAAGCATCTTCTAACCATTTGGGTTGCTATTGTGAATTTGATCCCGTGAGAGTTCTTTGAGGCAGATGTTCCTTACTCATGAAGCTGAACTACTGCGAGGTTTTACTCAGTGGGCTGTGGTCCACATCGTTGCAGTTTGAAAACCACCAGCAGGTCGGAAGAAGAAAAACTGGGCTTTCTCTTCTGGTAACGAGTTAGTCTTAGAAACCTACAAGGAAGGGGTTGCTATGTGACTGCGTTGACTTTTTGGCAGTGAGGGTTTTCTTGTGTGCCTTTTCCCCTTTAATTTTTCGATTATATAGTCCTAGTGACAGTTATGTGTTTGGTTACTAACTGCAAGGTTGGTGGTTTAAACTTACCAGCTACTCTCCAGTGGGGGGTGGGGGGTGGGTGTTGGTGGTGAGGGAGATGAGGAAGCTGTCTGCTCCTGTAAAGATTTACGGCCATGGAAACCTTATATGGCGTCACTGTAAGTTGAAATCGATGATGGCTGCTGTTTTTCAAGGTGTGGGTTACATGTTGAGCTGCTGACCACAAGGCCAGTAGGCCCCTCCAGCTGCTGGGAGGGAGCAAGGCAGACAGATGACCCTGTCTGCTCCCACAAAGATGTAGGGCCTCAGAAACCCAGGGGATGTTCTGCTTTGTCCTGTAGGGTCACTGTGAGTCTGAATCATCCCCATGGCAGTGGGAGTATTATTAAGTTTAAAGAAAACTTAAGGACATGTGTTTGACCTGAAATTTAAGGTTTAAAGATTATCTCTGGATCGTAATCTCCAGGTTCATCCAACCTCTATGACTTTAGGAAGTCAATTCCATGAGAATTTGAAATCTTGTTCTATATTTTTTCCCTCTTGATTGGGATTCTTCTGTTGGCCTTCTGATCAAAATGGTCAGTACTCTTAGGCTAATAGTATTTTTTTTTGGCATCACTGCCCTCTGGTGGGAGTGGGAGGCCCAGCCTTGCTCCTGGAGAGCTGCTGCTGGATTTGAACTGCCAAGCCAATGGGCCGCAGTCCCGCACTCAACCACTAAGCCACACCAGGGCTCAGCCGCTAACAGTATTTTTATCTCCATTTTTTGGATGAGAAAACTGATGAGCAGTGAGGCTCAGTAACTTTATCAAGGCATATCACTTTTTTTTTTTTTGGCAACACTGCTCTCTGGTGGTGGGAGGAGGAGGCCCAGCCCCACTGCTGGAATTGAACCTCCGTCCCAGTGGGCCGCAGTCCCGCGCACAACCACTACGCCACCGGGGCTCAGCCTGGCATATCACTTTTTAAAAAATCATTTTATTGGGGGCTTACACAACGCTTATCATGATCAGTACATATATCAATTGTATGCACATTTGTTACCATCATCATTCTCAAAACATTCTTCTTTTACTTAGGCCCCCATATGGGTATCAGCTCCCCATATTTCCCCTTCCTTCCCACTCCCCCATGAACCTTTAATAATTTACAAATTATCGTTATTTTGTCATATTGTACACTGTGCGACGTGTCCCTTCACCCACTTCCCTGTTGCCATACTGTAGGGAGGAGGTTATATGTAGATCGCTGCAATTGGTTCCCCCTTTCTACTCCACCTTGCCTCCAGGGCACCTCACTTTAGCCTGGCTCCTTGGCCTATTTCTTTGTCCATTGCACGGCCTCCCAGGGTACTTGTCTCACACAGACCACTGTAATTTCCCCAGGTTTTCTTTCTGCCACTTGGAAAACAACAGCATTTGCCCAATTCAAATTTTCTGACATGTTTTCCATTCTTTATGCCCTGGTTTGTTATTTTTTCATGGTCAAAAAATGTACTCAACTAGATGCTCATAATCACAAATTAGATATCTTGGACATTTCTAAGTATGCTTTGCTGCACCTTTCTAAGAAAAATTACTCTTCACTGAGAAATTAGAATTGGATCATCTTTGTCTGTTATCTAACTACATTATCTAGCCCAAGAAACAATCTCTTTTCTCACTGAACTAAATGTACTTTTAAAAGCCTTCTTTCATGCTGCTCAATACCTTTGCAGTGCCTGCTTAGTTTGAATTTTCAGTTTCTTGATAGTCATCTTAAATTTCTGGCACATGTCCTCTAGGTAACGTGCACTTCAACTCTTTTGTACATCCCCAGAAAGTCAGAATTCACTGATGATGCCCTTGGTTTGTCTTGTTGATTTCTTTCTTACCTTTTTACTGTTCACCATCATCTCATTCTCCAGGACCTCTTTCTCTCTTGAGCTATCTTCCGACTAGCCAGGATTTCTCGCTCGAAGTTTTCAGTATTTGTATTTTGATTTATTCCAGCCTGGAGGACATACCTCTCTGCCGTGCCTGGCTATTATTCAGGCGAAGATGACATGATTATCTTCTTCCCAAGTTTCCATCACTTTCACATTGTCGCCCAGCAGTGTCAGATCTCATGGAACAGTTTCTATCATTGTTTTTTCTACTTGTATAGAAATTAAACTGACAAGGAAACAAGGCAAGAATTTATCAGACTGTTGTTAGCAGCTTGAATTCCTTTCCATCACGTCAGGATAGGTTACACCTCTTACCATTGTATTTTCTGAGATGTATACCAGTCTTGTCACTTGTATTAGGGATTTTGTCACGTGTATTAGGGAGCCACCCATGCCCATGAGTCTTTCAGTTCCCAAACGTCAGTGTACCTCAGAACCAGCTGGAAAGGTAGTCGAAGCAGATTGCTGAATCCCATCTCCAGCGCTTATGATTCAGAACCTGGATCCCTGTGATGGCAAGTGGTTATGCATTGGGCTGCCATCCTCAAGGTCTGTAGTTTGACACCACCAGCCACTTAGTTCTTCTGAAGTCGTCTTGGAAGTTCACAAGGGCAGTTCTACCCTGTCTTACATGATGGTTATGAGTCAGTGTGGACTGTAGCAGTGAGGGTTTTTTTTGTTTTTTTTTTGAGATCCTGGTGTAGGACCTGATAATTTTTATTTCTGTCAAGTTTAAAGTACTGCTACTGTGGACCCAGGAACCACACTTTATAATGTACTTTTATTTCTTTTATCTTCATGTAAACATTTTAAGACAAGATTTCTCCCATAGGTATAAACATAAGGAAGTCTTTTCATCACACTTACTCATTTTGAACAAAATGTGCCTTCCTGGTTACATTACAGTCACAAGTCTCAGGGGTTTCAGTGATATTATCAATAGTATTCATCTCTTGGGCAAGTCCAAGGAAAACCCATGAGTTAAGGGGCGAGGAGATAAAGATAGAACCCAAGGTTCTGTTAGTACTTTTCTTACAGTATTATGTATACCTGTCAGTCTCTCATATATGAACTATTTAAGAACTTTCCAGTTTTTTTAATCCTCATCTTTATTCAATTTGCATAAAAGAAGTATATCAGCTACTTAGCAGGTATTCTGCAATTATTTGGTTAAAATTACAACTAAACAGAGAGACTTAAAGCCAGTATTCTACCTTTTGATGATAGTGAAACTTTGAGGATATTTGTGCAAAAATTGCATCAAAGTAGCGACTTAATAAAACAAAGTATTACCCTTTCCAAGAATGATGCTATAAGGGCTAAGAGTGAAGGCAGTAACTAAGATTGGGAAGCAGGCTGGTGACGCAAAACTCTGGGTTAGGGAACTGACTAGTACTTGTGAAGACCAGCCTTACATTAAGCATTTCTTTTGGCTGTGATTTGAGGGATACTTTTCAGTCCCGTGTTTTGGTTAATTTCTGTGATTATCTTTTCGGCTTGCTTGGTGCTGCCTTATTCTACAGAATAACCATATCTGATAGAGGGCACTTTCCATAGAACTAGAACAGATTAAAAAGTAATTTTTCTGTTACCGGAAATGGACACAGCGAAACAGGCATCCATTTGCAGTGGATGTCACTGATGGTGTAAAGGTTAGCTCCCAGCCCTGCAGTGTCTGTCGCACTTCTACAGTTCACTCCCATGTGGACGGGTAATGCAGACTTTAGTTTTTCATTTGCTCGGTCTCTTGGGTAAATTCCACTTGTTAGTTACTAAAATAACATCTATAAAATTAATATTACAGGTGGAACAGAACCCATTGCTAGGGTTTGGCGCCATAGCAATTGCTGTATTGTGCTCTGGATTTGCAGGTAAATCATAAAGCCATTGTTGTATTCTGTCCAATTTTTTGAATACCTTATTTTTATTTATTTTTTTGGGGGGCATCACTGCCCTCTGGTGGTGGGAGTAGGAGGCCCAGCCTTTGCTCCTGTGGAGCTGGAATCGAACCTCCATCCCAGTGGGCTGCAGTCCCGCGCACAACCACTATGCCACCGGGGCTCAGCCATACATCACCTTTAAACAGATCTAGCTTACTTTGTTTTATTATCATAGCTAACAATTTTCTTCCTTTTGAAACTTGGCTTTCTTTGTCATTTAGTTTTGTGTCAGCTGTTTTTCTAACAAGTATTTGGCACTGTTGAACTCAGTTCAGACCTCAGTCCTTATTCATACATGTAGTTATTTAAGAATATACTTCTTCCACAAGTTCATCCAAGAAAAACAGAACTGCAAAAAGACCTGAAAATGGAGAAAATTAGCTACAGAAAGGCCAAGTCTTTATTTCCATTTCCCTGGAAATGGTACTGTCTTTAAGCTAGATCTTGCATCTGTAAATTGTTAATGCCAGCAATTCAGTATGTTTTTTCCCTGGTGACCAGAAGTTTTCCTTCAGCAGATGACAATCAGTAACATGGAAAGGTAGCAGGAAGGAGAGCCCCTTAGAAAATTTAACACCTGGAAGTAACAGACAAGAGAAGAGGAAGAGAACACAAAACCAGTAACCCAAATAGCATGGGCATCTGGGATCATAAGTATAGGCTCAGGCACTCTTTCCATTGATTCTGTAACAGGCGGGGAAGTCTGAATATCATGTCACGTGGGGAAATCAATGTGTGTTTTAGAAATAGTCTGAATAGAAAACCTTAAAGCTCTCTTTAGAGTTTATTTACAGCTGTAAGTCTTCATTGTTTATCTCCTTTGTGACATTCCAAGAATTTTGACTATAAAGACCAACTGAAAATTGGAGTGAAATATTGTTTGTAAAGATGTTTTATGAGTGGATAAAAGCTCAATGTAGTAATCTAATTAATTAGTTAATGATAGTGTCATGCTAAACTTTTATTCTTAGGAGCTCCAAAAAAAAACAAAACAAAACCCTCCCCCCCACCCCACCAGTTTGAGCAATTATATGTTTACCCCCATCCGTCTGTTGGGTCAGTGCACAGTGAAGGAAGGGGTGGGTAGTTTAATAGCACTGTATGCTGGGAGTAGCTGGGCCTAGAATAAGAACCAAAGAGATGGTAAAATCAAAGTGAACAGAAGAATAGCCCTTGTGACAGCTGTCATTGTCAGGTGCTTTTCAATCTCAACCATCTGATTTTCATTAGACTTCTCAGTAGATTAGTGTTTTAAAGTTAATTAGAAGTCTCTAATTAGCATATATTTATAGTTAAAATCTTTAATGCCCTTGTTAAACATAGTCATTAACAGTGTAAGACTAGGCTGAACCCTGGTGGCCTAGTACTTGTGTGCGGGACTGCCACCCACAGGGCTGACAGTTCAAATCCAGCAGCAACTCTGCAGGAGCAAGGCTGGGCTTCCTACTCCCACCCCGGCAGTGCTGCCACAAAAAAAAAAAAAAAAAGAAGAAGTATAAGACTTATAGCAATGATACATGGCATCTAGGGGAGATCCTGAACTCCTTTGGAGTATCTTGAGAAAAGCTGTGGACCTTCCACCCAGAAATATGTAGACACAGAAAACTGTTTCTCAAGTTTTAGGGAGTTCATCGCTCCTCAGCAACTATACATATATTTGGGTTTTAAAAACCTGCTATAAAGAAATGTGGCTTCATTCAGTAAGACTTAACTTTTTAGTTGTGTTATTTCCTCTGAAAAAAATTCCAAGTGGTAATATGAAGTTTCTTTTGCAAAGTTAGAAGTGTTCCCTACCAGACATATATTACAAGGATATGTTTAAGATAATTCACTCCAGTAATAGTTTTCCAACTGACCACAGCTAGTCTAAGCTATTTATTGGCAGTAAGTAGTACACAGAACTTTTGTGATCTTATTGCTATTATAGGCAGAAACTATTCATAAACACAATCTTAGTAGTCTTCTATTTAAAAAGTTCCCTCTTAATTATTCATTTGATAAGATCTGCAAAAATACTTTTTGCTATTGATCAAGATGCTTTGTCATAGCCTGCTTAATAATTTTTCCATTAATTAGCCTAAAGTATATTTAGTCCCCAAACCACAGTTTAATATTTGTATGAATGTTATTCTAAATGAGAAACCTTTAATTTCTCATATCTTTATTTAGTTTCATTTTTGCATATTCCATTTTCTTTCAGGAGTGTATTTTGAAAAAGTTTTAAAGAGTTCAGACACTTCCCTTTGGGTGAGAAACATTCAAATGTATCTATCCGGGATTGTTGTGACATTAGTTGGCGTTTACTTGTCAGATGGAGAGAAAATTAAAGAAAAAGGATTTTTCTATGGTTACACATACTATGTCTGGTTTGTCATCTGTAAGTATCTGGGAATTAAAGGTTCTGGGTAGATCCCGCCTCCTTCCCTTTTTTTTAATGTGAGATGCCCATTTTAAGCTTTTGCAGCATTTTGAAATTGTTCCTTTGATACTGTGAATACCAGTTTGAAAATGTAATTTTGGTTCTATTGACTTGCTTCTGTGGCACTGCTGTCCCAAAGCAATTTTGCCTTCACCATCACAAGTATCTAATGTGCTAGCAATAAGTGTGTACAATTTAGTAGGAGACCACATAGCCCTATGGGCATCTGAAATACAACTTTGCTGTGCAGATCTACTATTCAATTTTAATATAAACTCTCAAATGGCTGCTTTTGAGGAAAAGATTTTCTAGGTAAATTAGTATGTCATCTCTGGGGAATGAAAATTGTCTTACCATTGTAGGATGTTTCATTTACTGGAGTGTTAAAATTTCCTTTCTTTTTGTATCCAAGTCCTTGCGAGTGTTGGAGGCCTCTACACGTCAGTTGTGGTCAAGTACACCGACAACATCATGAAAGGTTTTTCTGCAGCTGCTGCCATTGTTCTTTCCACTGTTGCATCTGTGATGCTCTTTGGATTACAGATAAGTGAGTTCTTTGAACTTTTAAATAATTGACATGGAAGAGCCTCATTTCCTTGATTAATCTCATCCTACACTGTGTTTATAGAAAATTTTTACCTATGTTACAACAATTTATCCTAAGTGAAGCAGCACTGGCATTCTGTTTTCACCACTAATGTAATTTTGCCTAGCCTGCATCCAGTATTAACTTCTGAATTATTTAAGCAGTCATGTTGACTTAACATTATAGGGTACTTTTATACCACAATAATTTTATTTACTGAGAAGTTAGTGTTACCATAAACTAATGCGTAAAAAGAATCTGTCAAATATCCAAGAAAAGAAAGCAGTCTGGCCCATATGAACATTTCACATTAAAAAGTTGACTATTATAAATGCACATGGAAATCCCAGAAAACCATTCTATATTGTAGTTTGTTTTAGTTGTACCATTTATTAGCTGTGCAACATTGTGTAAGCTACCTTAGTTTCTTGATATATAAAATGAGAATGTTACCTAATTCCTAGGGTCCTCCTCAGATAAAGTACTTAGACCAGCTCTAGTTGCACAGATAAGGGTTTTGTGTAAAGCCACTCCTGAAGTACTCAAGATTCTGCAGGCCCGCCAGTAAATGTCTTCTGATTTTTGTGAGCTTTTAATTGTAAAGAAACCCTTTGCTGCTTTCTTTAATATTCAGTGTAAAATGTTCCCACTTACGGGGTCTAACAAATGAATAATGCCTTAGCAATCGTTCAGCTATTTGGATTTAAATTAATACCTCTTTTTGAAAGCAAAACTGGTTGTTTCTATGTAGGGGTAAACTCTTAAGCTTGATATCATTCGTCTGTTTGCTGCTTTTTGATGAAAACATTTATTTACATAGGACATTTGTCAAGTTTGAACCAGTTGTGACTTGGTTTCTTGTGTCTGGTTTTCAGAATTAAGATACAGAGGCAGAGCTAGCAGGGCGTCACCACCTCATTTCCCATCCAGTAACTGTCACTGATTTGGATCTTTGGTCACCCAAGTCAATTCTGCCCAACTATTTTAGACTATACTTTAAACAGGTTTCTAAGAACATGGAAAAGTCACATCCCCCCCCCCCCCCCCCAATCAGAGTGGTCAAGGACAGACAGGTTTACTACTGTTGCTGAGGGGTATGTAGTAAATGATGGCCATTTCTACATCTGCCATCATCTAAGCCCACAACACTGTTTTAAGTTTTGAATTGATCGTTGTTACCTGTTGTAGAGACAATCACAGATTAAACTTTTTTTTTTTCCTCCCCCAGCAATCACCTTTGCTCTGGGAACCCTTCTTGTGTGTGTCTCTATTTATCTTTATGGACTACCCCGGCAAGATACTACATCCATCCAAGAAGGAGAAACACCATCAAAAGAGAGAATCAGTGGTGTGTGATTTCAGTCTTTGAGTCATTTCTATTAAGACTAAAACATTTGCATTAAACTAGAGCCTTAAGTCAATCCCAGAAGGGACCTTAAACAAGTGAAACAGCAGCCAAACAAGGAGTCGTGTGGTATGAGCAGCAAGCTACCTGGGTGATTGCTAATGTGGAGTGGTTTGGGGTCTAATTGCTTTGTTTTACAGTGAAGGAATTTTATTATTGTATAATGTACACAAAAACATGGAGACGTG
Source organism: Nesogale talazaci (assembly GCA_004026705.1). NCBI lineage: Eukaryota > Metazoa > Chordata > Mammalia > Afrosoricida > Tenrecidae > Nesogale > Nesogale talazaci. The sequence continues at coordinate 4,715 of PVJH01010259.1, read as the reverse complement.
GTGTTAAAGAATCATGGGACGCTACAAGTGGTCTGGAACTACATTTAAGAGTTGAAGTGCCAAAGCCATCTCTGTACTAACTGATCTCTTGTTCAGGTACCGGGGCGGGGGGTGATCCCTTGCTCTTCTCCACTCACGGACAGCGAAGGCTTAGCTAGCTCTTCTCTTACAAAGAGGCAGAGACAAGACTGGCTAGTGCAGAACACATTGAATGTGTAACTTTTCCTCTCAATGAACCTGTAACAGGACTCAGACAATGATTTCCGGGTGGTGACTGAGTACTCCTTTAGTGCTGTGTTTGTGCCATTCATTGTCTGGACTCTTATTTCTTTGTTCTTAGGCGATACACATTTCTTCAAAAACAATTTCTAATGTCACTTTTGTACTTTTTTTAATAAAGTATGTTAAACCGTTGGGCACTCAGTAATTTGTGAAATTTCAGTGTTTTTAAAGAGATTTCTATAATGTAAATGGGAATTCAGCAATAAACTTAATTTATTTATATGAATTCTACTTTATCAATTTTTTGTATTATAGGTATGTCCAGTAAGGTAATGTAAAAATGAAGTGAAAAACCCAAACATTAATGTTTTGTTTTATATACACTGGACTGCTAGGGTTCTTTGGTTGCAAAACCAACTCTGACTCCCCTTAAAGGAAGGTATAGGAAGGACAGCAACTGGGGGCACGAAGCTGTCATTACAGAAATTCCTGCTCCATCCTTTGCAGGAGCTGCTTTTGGTAAGATGAGGTTCTCATAACTTCCACCGTTGTGTCGTTTCACTTGACAAATGGTGATGAGGCTGTCAGATCTGGGAAAGAGCGTCTTCAAAATTGAGGGAGATATTAGACATGCCCCTCCAAATTTAGTCCATGGCTGGTTTGTGCTAGGGGACTTTTAAAAGTGTTACTTTAAGCAGCACGTTAGCAATCTGGAAGCAAATTTACTTAACCTAAGAGGGTTAACCATGGAGGCCATTGTAAGTCTGTTCATTCTAGCCAGAGAAGCTTAAGTTCAAGCTAATTTGCTTCTCTCCTTATAAAAGTATATTGTCAATGAAATTCAGCATATTTCTAGTGGCACCATCTAGGAAAAATTACAGTGGATCTGAATGGAACTACCGATCACACCCTACTCAGGCAACTGAAACACGCTACATAAATCACATGCCAGCAATAGGCAAACATGGGAGGGAATTTGCTTGAGAAATTCCACCTCAGATATGGTTTAACTAAGGAACTCTTGTTGGTAAATGTTTTTAGTGTACAATGTCTGTACAAGTAAATCCTTGTTAGTCAAATGTATTAAGTGACTGAGTTCCTATAGTAAAAGATAACCTGCCTGTATCAACTAAAAGGTAGACATGAGATCCATACTCTTGAGGGTATGACCAACTATATTGACAAAAAGATGGTTCTCCTAAACTTAATCGGAACTAGACATGGATCTGAGAAAATTGAGATCTTGTCAATTATTTGATGAAAACGTTGGCAGTGATCTTAGTTAAAATAGTTTCTGGATGAAAAACACTGTCAGAAATCTCAAGCCAGAGTTTAACTTTGAGACCTGACTCAATTTTACTTACTGTAAAAGATGGGCAATTCGAAACCACCAATGGTGCCTTAGAAGAATACTGCCAGTCTGTTTCTGACGGACCACAGCCTTGAGAAAACGGGGCAGTTCAACTTTGTACAAATGGGGTTGCTATGAAGTGGAATTGACAGCAATTGGTTTGGTTTTTATTGATCATGTGGGATCTCAGGTTTATTTTAAAGGTTAAAACACGTTGATAATTATTTAATTTCATAAAATACAGATTCTGACACAGAATAATAATTTAAATCCTATTTTAAACAGCAAGGCATCTGAGACTAGATAACTAGAATTCGGGTGGCATTTTACAAGCCATTATAATTCAAAATTACATCTGAGCTACAGGTGTTATTCCAAGAAGCTTCATTCCATTGGCTAGGACAGAACGGACAGCTCTGAAAAGATGAAGTCTGGCCTATAAAACACATTAGAAAATTGATTAAATGTTTAGTTCAGTAACAGGCTACATGTAAAAGAATATGAAAGATTTATAAATTTTATCTTACAGCAATAAAAAAAATCACTCAACCCAGAAGGTATATCCCTTTCAGGAACACTGGCCCACACAGGGTTGTGGAGCAGGGGTGGGAGACTGTCATCACACCGTATGGTTTAGGGAAGGGGGACTTAGCATCCAAAATTTGATATAAGAATACTGAATGTATATACGCATTGATATTACAGCCCAATTCTAATTACTGAATCACTAAGTACACTATTAAAGTTGAACAAGACAAAATCTCAGCAATATCTAAAGAACTTGTAGTAAGTCTGAGGGTGCTAGGAATTAGGCAGATAACACTCAACATACCCCAGCCACATCTGGAGGACTGTCTTTGATCTGCAGTGTTTTATGTGCCACGGCTGCGAGGTGACTGGGTAGGGAAGAGGGAGACTATGATTAGGACCAGCAGTAATTCCATATTTCAACATAGGAGGTAAAGAAAAGTCACCAGATTTTAAGTGGGATACCATTGACCTGGGGGGGGGGGGGTTGATTAAAAATTTGGTCCATAGGGAGCAACAAAAATTTTCATAGCATGCAAAAGTAGTATTGTAATATACATGTTTATTTAATTTTTAAATACTGCAGGACGCGGGATAAATTGTTAAAAAGTAGGACATCTGGTCACTTTAAGCTGAAGAGCTCCTCTTACTCTCAACATACAGCACGGCTTGGAGCCGTTAAGAGACGTATCCCAAGTGGCAAAGCTGAGATGGGGAGCCACTGCTCTTCTAGAATGAACTTTTCATTTTGGTCTTGGTTCTATTACCAGATAGCAAGTTCTTCAGATAAGTTCATTGCTAGTCTTAGAAATATGCAGGATTGCTTTACGAATTAGATTTTCCTTATTTAAGGTGTCCTTTACAATTAAGGTATACAAGTGTCTGGCCTTCCTCCCTCTCTTACAGCGAAGAGGGAGGAGGAGACTCAGCACTCTACTTGCCACCCCCCCCACCCCGGCCCCTTTCCGGTTAGGTAGCCGCAAAGTGAAGACTATACTAGAGAAAAGGTCATTTGTCTTAATGACATGTGTAAGTGATTTAAAGGTCTCAGTGTCAGTAGATCTTAATAGCAAGAATTTCCTCAAGGAGATTTATGGCATGATACACCTATTATTGGGTAAAGGTTAACTCACTTTCAAACACACCACAGCCTGTACCAGCATACTGCTATCAGTGTCATTGACTGGTTTTCCAATTCATCCTCTCCCTCCAGCTGCTCATTTTTTCTGCCCACTCTGAGGAAAGCTCTTTGACTAGCTTCCCTCCTGTCCTGAGGAGGATGGATGCCTGGCGAAAAGGTCCCCACCCGCTTCAGTTCTCATTCTGCCCAGGGCCCTGCTTGCAGTTCCCTTAGTGCTTCAGGTTCTAGTCCAACTCGGGGGCTTTTCCTGACCTTGTCTCCTGCCACCTAGCTTCTGCTTACATACTTCACTCCTCCTCTCTGAGAAACTTCCTCTCAGCCCCTGGGTAGAAAATCAGGCACATCGACCATGAAAGCCAAGCACAACTCTGAAACCAGAAGAATTAAATGATACAGCCACTACGAACTGTTCTGAAAAGGATCACATTAGAAGGTCCTAGTTAGAAAGGGAAGCACATTCGGAACAGAACTCACCACAGGAAAAGAGACTAGACAGGAAAAGAGATAGATAGTAGTGAGACCAAGAAAACGACTCTCTTTCAGGTCTGGAGATGAACACCCCACCACCACCCCCAACTCCAAGTTCAAAGAATCCGCTATTTAAGATCAAAGGAAAGCTTTACTCAAGGACAAAATTCAGAGCATGCAGGAAGGAGGGAGGGAAACAGGTAACTGGCGTAACTGATGGTACATTGGAGCGACTGATGTGGTGAATCAGTATGCGCGTGAATTGTTTAATGCAGAGCTCTGGTCTCTAATTCTTCACCTGCTTGACTTACAATAAAGCCTAAGAACATGGTCAACAAAAAGCACATTCTACTAGCGTTCTTACACCGATTTATGTCAAAGTATGTATTAGCGTATCTTCATCAGCGGATGACAAGACAAGTTCTCTTCTGTCAGTAATAAGATTTAGCCTAGTCTCATTAAGGTGCTTAAAAAAACAAACAACTTTTAACAAACTGTAAGTGGCCACCTCCCCAAACTACTGAAGCTTTGCAACAAGTTAACAAGAATGCAGCTTCACATGAAACAACATTTTCCAATGATCTAGTAGTTTAAGAACAGCCAGGAAGACCCAAAGATGATCCAAGGCAAGGTCCCCTCCGGAATGAGAGCAACTACTTATTGGGACTGCAAAGGTAATCCGGACATATTTCCTTGAAGAACAGCAGGATTCAGGGGTTTATGAGAAGGAAGTTCTGAGGAAACAGAAAACTGCACTGATGAGGGAAAAGACAGGGAATGTTCAAATGCCCAGGAAGTGTTCCCTGCAACCGCACATTCCTTGAGGTTAGGAATGGCTTGTATGGGAAATTGTCAGCCTATCCACCAGCCAACCCTGACCCTGCTTCTTCAGACACATTTTTCTTCTCTAAAGTCAAAAAATACTGAAAAGAACCATGATGTGAGTCTTTCAAGGATATCCAAACCACCGTTTTTGAAATAACTCAATTCTTCAAAAAAAAAAAA